>ML109913.1:100731-128309 GCA_003697995.1 Taxidea taxus jeffersonii
TTTATTAAGATCCAGTCCTCATGCAAACTCTGCCAGGCACATGATATTAGGTTGGTTAAACGGATATGATACAAGCTTTTTAAGAGAATGAAAATCAGATGACATCAAAGTTGGGATTCGGTACTATTATTCATGTCAGTGCACTGTGATTCTTCATGAACTAATATCTTGCAAAAGAAAAGGAATCCAGGAATGCTGTAATAAATATTAGCCAGCCTGTCCTGGCCAGAGATTGATGGGGTAAAACTAGGCATGAGAGGCTTTCAGGAACCTAGAGGACAAGTCCATGAATCTCACCAGACAGTGGAGCAATAGGTAAATACTAGCACCCAGGCATGGTTTTGGGCACAAAGAATAGATATCCAAGTGAAGGGACCCAGGAATAAAAGGTCAGTGATGACACTGGGGTCAGTGACCCTAGCATGGGATCACCACAGCATGGGATCATGAATCCTAACAAAAAACTTCTGTATGTCAGAGGTCAGGATCTAAATTAGGGATGGAATATACATAGACCCCAAGAATGCTGATTGGTACAGAAGTTATTAGGGATGGTGCTACCTAAACCATTCTTCCTGAGGCCAGGGGTCTCTGGGTGGGAATTGACAAAAATCAAGTGATTCTTGACAGCTTTCAGATTGGAAATCTAAGTTTGATAAAGAAGAATCACAGCAAGTTCCTGACTCCTTCATAGGTCTCTCGTTGTGCTACTCATGGTCATTGTTGGTCTTGAACGCTTCAGTGATCTTACCAGATGACTTCCCCTGTGTCTGTGACTCACTTTGCCCCAAATATGCATCTGCTGTATATCAGCCATCCATCCTAGACTTAATGTTACCTCTTCACTCCTTGGAGATCTGAATATAAAAATAGGATAAGCAAGCACTTGTATCGGCCTAAATATTCATGTGAACTACATTTGGAACAGTAGTATTCTGAATCTTTATTACTGCAGGATGTCTATAAAATTAGATTTGGAATTTGATTAGAATAATGTTAGAATTATTGCTAATGAGACAAATAAGCTGTTTTCAAAGCTGAGCAGGAAACCCATATACTTTATTCTGAGAAAAATGATGCTGGTGAGCATAATAATCAAAGCTATGTATAAATTACCCATATTCCAAGTAGAAAAGCAGACAGAGCACCATTACCCAAAAAAGGGTCTTTGGACAATATGGTCACCATTTGGACTCTATTTTCTGCCTTGGGATTCATTGTCACCTCTCAGTTGTCTTTCCTTAGCAAACATCAAGTCTATGGACAAGTACACTTAATTATGTATGCTGAGAGGTTCGCGTTAGGACAGGCGTCATCAGTTGCCTGTTTTTTTTTTTTTTTTAATATATAAGCTGTTATAAACTTCATTAATATCTGAATGAAAGCAGAGGCAGTTTCTTTTAGGATTTAATGCTTGAAAGTAAAGACTTGATTTCCAATGAGAAAGATACATGTAAAACAGAAAGAGTTGGTCTGGGGGTTGGTTACTGTCTATCTCTCTGAGGGACGGTAGGCAAGTCATTCAATAATATGGATTTAGCCTCATCTCTGTGATACTCAGAGATTAGATTTGATGATAGAGAGGTGCCATTTCTTTCTGTAATGCTGTGTATAATTATTGATGGATAGGTGAAATAATTGGTTGGTTGAAGTTTAATTCTTTGTGCTTGAAATCATTTGTATTACTTTTGAGGTGTCCTGGTATAAACAGCATATACCAGTGTGTGAGGCAGAGAGAGAGAGGGAGAGAGAAAGCATTTTTTTTTTTTTAAGTCAATGACTATCAGTGGGAACAATTTGGCCTCCTGCTGGACATTGAACAACATCTGAAGATATTTTTGGTTGTTACAGAAATGCGGGTGCTACCGGTAGAGGTCGCAGATGCTGCCAGACATCTTATTGCACACAGCACTGCCCTCCCAAGTAATTATTCAGTCCAAAATGTGTCAATGTTGAGAAATTTTGCAAATGGTTATGGCTTAGATTACCAGCATACCCATCCTTCTGGATATTGTGATCCATCCAAAAGAGGTTTGCCATTTAAATCAGATACAGTGGAATAGATTCCTGTCCCCCACCCGCCTCCACACACACACACATACCCAGGGGAAAAAAATCTCTCCACTTTCTGTCTGAAGCACTAGGAGTCAGAGGGCATGCTTGTTTCCATGGTGGAGATCTTACCTCATTAGGAGATTAACAGTTCTTAGGGAATCCAATCTGTGTATTTCTTTTATTATTATTAATTAATCTATAATTATGCCCTAATATAATATTTTTATAAAGTTTCATGGGCTACAAAAGAGTGCATTCTTCATTTTCAATGTATGAATATGGTTGTCATTACCATTTAGGTTTTCTATGTATTTATAGCCAATTAAAAACCAATAAAGATACTTCCCCTGATTACTATAGTAATCTTAATAATTTTTTACATTTGGGCAGGATTGATTTGGCTATTTGTGTGTGTGTGTGTGTGTATGGTATATATGCAAATGCACATCTATATAAAAAAGAACTAAATTCCTATTCCCATGATATCATTCATACCATTAGCAAGCTACGGTTTTCCTCTGCAACATACTTTTCTTTTTCTAGTTAAGATTCACATTTACTAAATGCTTTATATTCTCTTGATTTCACTTTAAAAGTAGAACATCAGGCTAACATGACTCCTTCTACTGGTTCTACCCACAGGGCTTCCCAAATTGGATAAATCCCAGATTTTGTTCCTGATTCTTTTATTTTTAAACTCCATTGTTTTTCCTTCTTAAACAAAAGAACCATTATTTTCAAAGACAAAGTTGTCTAAATGAGCTTCTCACTTAACTTTATTTAATTAAGATTTATCCTTCATGTGTCAGTCAGATTTAATGACTAACATGCATATCTAAACTTATATTTCTGCATTATGAGATTTCATAAGTTTCTGAAGATTTGGGTTCCAGCTGGTTCTAATAGTCAAATACTTGGAAAATTTCAGTTACTGTTTCCTTTGTCCTTTTCAATGTTTCAATAATGTTTCAATAACATTAGGATAGAAATGTAACACATTTGGCCAATTAGTATTTTCTCCCTGCACTTACCTCTAAATTATTATACTACTTGCAAATGTGTATCTGTTATAATTGCATGTTAAAATTCTTTTCTGAGTATCTGAGTAAATTTGCTATCAAATTCAAAAGTACAAAGTAATTCTTTTTTACTTTATTGTAAAAAAATAGGGTATATAAAGATATTTTTAGCAGATATTTTTAGCAGATAAAGGCTCTTTGGGGATAATTTGAAATGAAAAAAAATATGTTCTGCAAGTATAATCTGAAATATTTAAGACAGTGTCCAATTCAGAGGCAAGAACGTCAGTTGGATTTTGAATCTCAGTCTATATCTGTGGCAGAGTGTTTAAGAGTCCAGACTCTGAAGGTAGATAGACCTAGTGTCGAATTTATGCTGTATCTGTGACGAGATATGTGAGATTTGACATATTACTAAAACTCTCAAATCTTTTGTAGGTTCGATATTGTCACACCAAAAGTAATACCTTCCAAAGGGTTGTTGAGACAACCCAACAAAACGGCGTGTGTGTGTGCATGCGTGCGTGTGTGTGTGCATGCGTGCGTGTGTGTGTGTGTTTAGCAAAGTGGCTGGCAGATAAGAAATACTCAGTTAATGTGAACTGTTACTATCCTCTTTTGTGTTATTGTTAATACTATGGGTTTGGGATCTTCATTCTGTTCCCCAGATGTGTGCAAATGTTGCTCATTTGAAATAAAGATCTAGGATATCCTTGAAGAGGAGGGTGTGCCAAAATACAGAAGAAATGTCCAAGGGGACAAAGGGGAGGGGAGGTGGAAGAGTAGTTGCCTCCATTTGAAAAAGCAGGACTAAACCTGTGTTCCACCGCGTTCTCTTCCTAAAATGGTCTACTCGATAGGCACTGATTCATTTTCCATGACTCTGCTCAGGGTACTTTCCCTGATTAGACATTTCTAAACCTTTTGTCCTCCTGCCCCTTTCTTCTATCCCAGCCTCATAGAGCTGATCACTCGTGCCTTGAATGCACACTCCACTATCTCCAGATTGTGCCTGGCTTGAATAGGTAGTGACTCTTAAGTGGGGCTGAAGTATATATGCATCTGTCCCTTTAATAGGACATACATCTCTCCAGGTTTTATTTCTATAGCTTTCGGGCCTAGTAGGTTGTAGGAAGTTCATAGAATTTTAATGTGTGAATGAATATGGTGGATGCTTGAGTCATGCATGCGGAGCAGAGGCTGTCTGAAGGCCGCAGCGTATCAAGCTTTCCTGGGTTAGGATAGTGGCCTTGGCCTGCTGTACTACTGAGCTATTCCTGCACCTAGAATACACTATCAGGAAGTGTGTCATGATCTCCTGCTGTGAGCCCAGCATTCTGTTTTGTGGTCTTGAAAGCCCAGTGGCATGCATTCATGTGAATAAACAGGAGTGAAACACCATTCTGAAGGACCTGCATGACTGTAATTTTAATGCCTAGTCATAGCAATCCAGGGTCGCATATTTGATGGGTTTACAAAGGGAATGGACCTTTGTGTGCTGCATTCAGCTGGAGGGCATTGCCCTGCAGCATTTCTTAGGTCTTATGAAAGAGGGACTGTGGATTTAAGGAGACAGGGAAAGCCTTAGGAGTTCTGATGATTTCTGAAACTTACAAATGGGTTGAGAAACCCAAGACAGTCTACAGAAGACAAACGTGTGTAGCAGGTTGATTGGGGCATTGAGAATAGGGTCATGCAGAGCATCCACAGTAAGAGAAATTTGTTTTGATGCAGTCTTATTTCACTGTTGTTTTTGTTTTTCCTTTTCACTGTTAACCTGCCTGCCTGCGACAACCTTTTCCATCACTCCCACCTTCATTAGAAGTATGGTTCTTTTCTTTTACCAAAACATCCCTGCATTTATTAGCCATTTCTTGTTCTTTATGTAAATATCCATGCTCATTATTATTAATAAACTTTACTATCCTTAATTCCCTCTCCCCATTCCTTCTACATGCTTGGAATGCCTGCTATTCTTGGACCCTTCACTTAGTTTTTTCTATCGTCCCACTTATTCACTAAAGCAGTAGTTAGGAAGTTGTCTTACTACTTCAGTCCTCAGTAGTTGTCGGAACTCGGGTACAGTTTCTCTCCATGCTTTCTAAATCCGCACCTCATCTTCCAGAGTTTTAGACTTGGGACCATGTTGATTAGACTTTGATTGTTTCAACTTCATCTTCAGGAATGTCTGACTTTATAAAGCATTCTGAGTGGTTGTGATTGTCATTGGGTTGATGCGGTCATTGGGTTGTGATTGTCATCGGTTTGGATTGCTGTTGGCAAATACAGATTCTTTTCTAAATAACTACTGACCCCTTTCATCTAATATACTGTGATTGCTTCAGTTATTTCCTATTTTTTGGTCATTTCTTCTCTGATATAATGGAAACTCCTTAACTATTGAAGCTATGTGTTATATTTTGAATTTAGTTGATTTTAAGGAAATAATTTGTTTTTTTAAATTATTATTATTATTATTATTATTATTATTATTATTTTACTGTTCATCTTTTTAATTTACCTGGAAAAAGAAGTACAATTTTGGTGAGGCAGTTGTTTAATGACAAGTGCTATTGGATGGAATAAGAGGACAGCAGCCTCACCTATGATGCTTTGGATCAGCTAAAGAAACGTGAAGCTGGAGACAGAAATATCCTTGTCCCATAAGTAAGACTAGCTAAGTAATCATCTTGGTACAAAGCACAAAAAATTTTAGAATACACACATATACACGCACACACATACACAGTGCTCTTTTGCACCGTTCTGACATGCAGGAATTCAGGTACCCTGGTTTAGTTAAACAGCATTGGTCTCACAGCACTGTGTTCAGAGTTCAATTCCATGATACATTACCTGCATGTAATTTGTATAACATATGAACTTTACTGCTAGTGTTTCCAGTCCACACCTTGCTGTGTAAATAAAGGATGTGCATCATGATCAGTGATCATACCTCTCACTACTTCAGTGTCTCTCTGTGATTAGTCACTGTGCATCCCTTATTCAGTTTGTGGACAAGCAAAGTAAAGCCTGTGACATTTTACAAAAATGAATAATCAGAAGAAGAAGATGGCTAACGAAGATAAAAGTGCATCAAACAAATGAAAGTGATAATGACTGAAGTGAAATCAAATGTAAATGGATTGAAATGTAAGTGGATTTATAGAAGAAATAGCTGACAGGGATATGTTGGCATCACTGCCCCCAGAACGTCTAGGTATGAAGCCAGAGGAACTGAGTGAAGGGGAACTTTAGACAATGAAGAAAGTGATTTTGATGAAACAGACAAAAATGTCCCCAGAGGAAGTAACACAACCTAAAAAAAGTTGACATTCAAAGAACTCTCAAAGATATTTCACAACATTTAAGGCACAAAATATAAAATGTTCAAGCAGATGCAAACATAGAAAGGAATTTAAAATTGACCAAAGCATAGAAACGGTACTTTCTATCATTAAGTTATAATGAGAAAAAAAGAACAGCATTGCTCAAAATACTCTTCATAAGTTTCTTCTGAAAAACAACAAGAAAATAAAGACTTCTAATTTCAATGTTTTTAACGTTTGAAATTACACTGTACTAAATATTAGTTTTACTATTTTTTCATTTTCTCATATATTTATAACTAACTATAACTAAGCTTTTAATGTTTTGGAAAAAAAAATTTTGAAGGTCACGAGACAATCAATTTTCCCATTGATTAGTAAGATCACTTTTACAGTCTCAGTTTTTGTGAACATTTTTGCTATCTCGCATAACATATAAAGCAAGGATTGCCTGTACATTCTTTATGTGATGGGACTATGCTAGCAAGAGAGTGAAGGAAGCCCTTTGGACCAGTTAAAAAATACAAGTGCCAGGTTATATATGTTAGCACTGATCCCAGACTTTGAGTTTTTACAGGGCAAGGATACTTCAGACACAGGGACAAAATGAGCAAGGTATTGGCAGCTTCTTAGGCAAATTCAGCAGTAATTGGATGTAGTAAGTCAGCCACTTTTAAATACCATTTATTGATACCCACTGAGAGGTGTGGTATTGATGATTGGATACAGTGGAGGACAGAGTAGGGACTAAAAATTGAGAATTATGAAAAATGGAGAACTAAGACTTAAAGAGCTTCAGAAACATGGAAAACTCATCTAATTTGAGATTTTCTCATCCTAGTTCTGAATATTCATATAGTTTGTGTGCAACTATGGTCTGAAGTAAGGATTGGTATTTATATGAAGCACTTTCAAACTGTACTATATTCAGCTCAATAAATACATTTTCTACCAAAATAATAATTAGCAATCGATTCTATCAACAGTCAATTTGAAATTCAGGCTTAATAACTGTAGGATACTATAATTTCATAAAATATACAGTATTTCTCTGTAGGAAGCATAAAGTCTCATTGTTGATTAAACACATGACTGCATGAAATTAAATTAGAATATAATATATTGATAATTACATACCAAAAAAATGCAGACCTTTCAGAGTCAATACAAGATATTTCAAATGTCATCTAATACACCCCGCCTCATGATTTCATCTGATGAGCAATTTCCGTGAAAAGACGAACTTTCCATGAAAAATGTGTCATCCAGAGTGGCACGTGTTCCTTAATATTGCCAAAGAGATTTTTTGGGAATCTTCTCTAGTGTGTGGATCAAACAGCAGACTGAACTCTATTTCTGCAGTTGCAGCTCTTTTACAAATGCAAAATACCCTTGGATTGTACCACATAGATGGGTTTCCAGCTTATTTTACCAATTTCTATACTGTATAGGGCAGATTGAAGCTGTGGCTCAGAGCTCTACCTACCCCCACCTTGTGTTGACTTACTTCTGGAGCTGCTTCTTATTTGCAGTCCTATAGTTATTGGCCTAAGTAGATGGAATCCATTTCATTTCTTTTCTGGAGATTACAAACCATGAGGTCAATTCAATAGAGGGGGACTATGGATTGAGGAGGGAGGAAGAGTGATAGAGGAGGCACTTCCTCAGTCATATTAATTATGTAAGTGGTGGGAAGTATGCTAATAGATGATCAGGTAGAATCTAAGAGAGCAGAGCAGAGTTTCATTCCCTGAGGGTTCAAGTTGATAAGCACAATTTAGTATTGTTTAAGTTATTTATGCCTACAACAGTCTCCCAGAAAAAATGTCTTTGTGGTGCTTTTAAAAATGGAAAATGATGCTGAATAAGAAAGCAGATGGCAAGTTAAATATTCATAATCCAGTGTCCCTTTGCCTTAATCATGTAGTAAACAACAGCTTGCACTGCAGTATGTGAAACATATTAAGAATATGACTAATCTGTGTAAGTTCATTCATTAGGACATAGGGGTGAATTCTGAAGGTGATAAATGATGCTCGTGGTAGTGTTGTAAGAGCTATCGCTAAAAACAGTGAACAAAAATGAAATGGAATTTTTGTGTCTAAATTTTTACACAAAACTTTCTTTCCTAACATGTATTTTATTTTATTAAACTCATTTTATGAATCTCATAGGGCCAAACAGCTGACATTCATGCACCTTAAGACTAAAATAATATGAGTTTATAGTACATATATTTTTTTTAAATTCTCTTCATATGACTTGGCGTTTTTGAGACAGGCTTATTAATTTGGATGAAATTTCAAATTAAACAAGAACTATGATGAAAAAAATAGTGAGGAAACCACATTTAAAAATGCTAAACTACACTAATCATTAGAGAAATGCAAATCAAAACTGTATCATTCATACTCATTAGGATTGCTATAATCAAAAACACACAGAAAACAGAATATAACAAGTGTTGACAAGGTTGTAGACAAAATGGATGCTTTGCACATAGCTGACGGGAGTATAAAATGGCACAGCTGCTGGAGAAGGCAACATGGTGGTTCCTCAAATAATTAAACTTAGAATTACCATATGATCCAGAAATCTCTTTCTGAGTATATACCCCAAAGAACGGAATGCAGGGACCTGAGAGATATTTGCATACCAATGTTCATAGCAACATTCTTCACAATAACCAAAATATAGAAACATCTCAAATATTCATCAACGGATGAATGCATAAGCAAAATGCAGAATATTATTAAGCCTTAAAAAAGAAATGAAATTCTACTCATCCGTAAACAAGGACTGAAATGTTGCCATTTGCAATGATGTGGATGGAACTAGAGAGTATTCTGCTAAGTGAAATGAATCAGTCAGAGAGAGACAGATACCATATGATTTCACTCATATGTGGAATTTAAGAAACAAAATTACCATAGTGGGGGAAAAGAGAGGCAAGCCAAGAAACAGAGTTTTAACTATAGAGAAGATACTGATGGTTCCTGAAGGGGAGGGAGGGAGGAGGATGGGGGAAATACAGATTAGGGAGGGTAGTTGTGATGAGCACTGGGTGATGGATGGAAGTGCTCAATCAGTCTATTTTATACCTGAAATTAATATTACACTGTTAAGTAACTGGAATTAAATAAAAACTTGAAAGGAATGAAACTCTAATACATGGGATAGCATAAATAAATTTTGTAAAAAAAAAAAAAAAAAAGTTTAGGATGCCTGGGTGGCTCTGACAGTTAAGCGTCTGCCTTTGGCTCAAGTCATGATCCCAGGGTCCTAGGATAAAGTCCCACATCAGGCTCCCTACTCAGCAGAGAGCCTGTTTCTCCCTCTGCCTGTTGCTCTCCCCTCTTTCTCTGACAAATAGATAAATAAAATCTTTTTAAAAATAGGTTAAAAGAGTAGTTACGAGGTCCTGGGGTAGAGAGTAATGACAAGTTATGGTTTAGAAAGATAGGTTGCTGTGTGTATATGTGTGTGTATATAATTTTTCCATATATTATGTGAAAAGTGAATTTTAGTGACAGATCATTTAGGTAGTAAGGGTTACTGGACTGACGTTGCTTTTCTCTTACATTGGTTTTCAGAAAGTTCAATGACATATTCAGTGCTATGAACCATGTAGAGCTTCATTCATTTATTTTATCCTCTTCATCGTTTTTTTAAAATTTTTATATCCCCCTTATATTGCATTTTTCTCCTTCCTGATTTAGTGTCATGTGCATTTTATTATTTTACATTATGTTTCTTATTTTAATTCCAGAAAGATTTTAAGATAACTAAAAAACCTCAAATCTAATAAAATAAAATGATAAAATTGGTCACAAGACAAAAACATGTGAAAATAAAAAACAAATGTGTTCAGAGTCAAAGACGAGGTTGAGTAATGGGGCTGTGTGAATCTACAGGCAGGTATATATACCTCCAGTTGGGCGCTTCACCATGCTGTGATTTATAGGACTTTGGTTTAGCTGTTTGATGTGTGATTTGGTAGTAAAGATGTTTAAATGTGCAGTGGCGAGGGACGAAATTGGGAAGGGCTTTTGTATGTGACCAATATATGTCTGTTTGCAAAATGTAGTCAGATGGACTATTTTCCCTTCTAGGAAGCTTTCCTACTTCTACATGTTCATATTTATGATAAATGATACCTGTGGTTTCCTACAGTGTCCTATGGTTGGTTATCTTTGCAATAGCATATACCCATCTTATTCTCTGGACCCACACTGTTCAGTGCAGGAGCCACAAACCCCATGTGGCTATGGGGCACTGGGAGTGTCACTGTTTCTTGGCTCTGAGTTTCCGGAATCATACACATGGTAGCATAAATTTAGACTCCAAGTTTGTGTAAGAACATAGACCTACTAATCTGATTTATCATGGGATGCTTTTTTTGGTCTCTTTGTTTTAAAACCTTCTCAGACCCAGATCAAGACAAGCTGCTTCTTGGTTTGAGGCTTGGTAAGTGAAGACTTTTTTCTTCACCAGGATGTAAGTCTTAGATTTAATGCAGTGGTCCCAGTATTGCCTGAAATGGACATTACAGTACAATTTCCTTATTATAATTGCATCTACTGCTCTTGCCCCTTCTCATCAGGGCCCCTAACAGTGAGCTTGGCTCCCTTTTACTCTCAATTTCTGTTTTTCTTTCATTCTTGCAAGCATACCTGTACTTATATATGTGGGTGTTTCTGTATTTCATCCATTATTTCCAAGTGTTATTATGGGAGTGTTTCTGAGTTAACCATTTCTTGATTTTCTGGAGTCAGAAGTTTTGTTGTTGTTGTTGTTTTGATTGTGTTCTGCTATTCAGTGGAACGTTATTTCAGATTTGTAAAAGGAAGGAGATCACAGCAGACTTTTAGGAAGATTGTTTTTGGTTATTTGCATGTGAGTAGATCACAAAAGAGAAGACATTAAATCAAATTGTTACTTATTTAATGCCTTTGATGATTGCTGAGAGGTCAGGTTTTATATTGGATACAAATTGAAAGAAAAAAAGCACTAAATATATACTTTATGTTTTGAATGTATATAGAGCATCTACCCTTACAACTATATTAAAATTTGTTATCACAGACTCCCGCCCTCCGCCCTGCCTTTTCAAGAGAGTTTCATAAGTGGGAGAATTGTAAGGAGAGAAAATTGAGCTTGTAACATTTGCCAGAACTATCATTTGGCCCATCATCTATCTAAGAAGAGTTGTCTTTAGTGGTTCTGCACAGTTTGGCTTTAGTTTTATCTGAGAATGCAGGGTTAGAAAACCAGGGGTAGTATTCCCTAGGTGAGAAGGGGGCAGTTAAAAAGGACCAAGGCTATTGGTCTGCATTATATTATACTGATATATCCTTCTTAGTTTGTGTTTTTACATTTAAACATTCATGCTAATAAAGAGTCTCTTTAAAATTTAACAATATGTTCTAATAAGTCAATTCTCTGATTTGGTGAGGCTGTGTTATGAGATAGTCACATGATACTCATTAGTATCAATGACTTGTATCAATATTTTAAGTGAATTCTTAAAGGCGTAAATGTATAACAGAAGTAAATTCTCTCCTACAGGTTTTATTTTCTTAATATTAAAAATCTATGATTAACAAACATTCTGTTGTTATTGTTCTATGAAGAAAATGGCCTTCAGTCTCTTAGATTTTGAAACTTTGTAGAAGCATTGTAAATGCTGAAGTTCAATAAATTTTTTATTCACTGGAAATTTGAGTGCCTGTTATGTGAGTAAGCAGTGATAAACTGAACGGTCATTGCTCTTGCTTAATTGAGCTTAGACGCCAGAAGGGAAGATGGACAGTGCATTTGTGATTATAAATACGACATATAAGAAGAAGTGTAGTATATTATGAGTGCCTCTATTGAAGTGATTTAAGTCAAGGTGATGGTTCGCAAAATGTCGTGCTGAGACAAGTAACATTAGCAACACCAAGAAATTTCTGAGTAATGCAAATGCCGGGGCCCTACCCAAGCCCTACTGTGTCAAAAATATTAGGGATAACACTTAACAAGCTGTGTTTTTGACAATTTTTCCATGTGGCTCTGATGGCTAAGTTTGAGAACCACTGACCTTGTCACAGTTTCTCACTTACTGATATTTGGAACAGGTACTTCTTGGTTGTGGGGGCCTAGTTTATGCATTGTAATCTATTTAGCAGCATTCTGGGTTCTAACCACTAAATGCCAGTAGCATCTCCCAGTTATGTCAACCAACAATGTCATCAGATATTGCCTAAATCAAGCAGGAGGAGAGAAATAATAAGATTAGAGCAGAAATAGAAACCAGAAAAACAGCAGTACAGATCAACAAAACTAGAAGGTGGTTCTTTGAAAGAATAAGATCGATAAACCACTGGCCAAACTTATCCAAAAGGAAAGAGAAAGGACCCAAATTAATAAAATCATGAATGAAAGGGGAAAGATCATGAGTAACACCAAGGAAATAGAAACAATTATTAGAAATTATTATCAGCAACTGTATGCCAACAAATAAGCCAACCTTGAAGAAATGGATGCCTTTCTGGAAACTTAACAAACTACTGAGACTGAAAGAGGAAGAAATAGACAATCTGAATAGATCAATAACCAGTAACAAAATTAAAGCGGTAATCAAAAACCTCCTAAAAAACAAAAGTCCAGGACCAGATGGCTTCGTAGAGGAACTCTACCAAATATTTTAAAGAAGAAATGATACCTATTCTACTGAAACTATTCCAAAAAATAGAAACAGAAGGAAAACTTCCAAACTCCTTCTACAAGGCCAGCATTATCCTGATCCCAAAACCAGGCAAAGACTCCAAAAAAGGACAATGACAGACCAGTATCCCTGATCAGCATGGATGCCAAGATTCCCAACAAGATCCTAGCTAACAGGACCCAACAGTTTGTTAAAAGGATTATTCACCATGACCAAATGGGTTTTATGCCAAGGATGCAAGGGTGGTTCAACATTCACAGATCAATCAACCTGATAGAGCACATCAGTAAAAGAAAAGACAAGAACCATATGATCATCTTAATTGATGCAGAAAAACCATTTAACAAAATGCAATATCTGTTTCTGATTAAAATTCTTCAAAGTATAGGGATAGAGGGAGCATTCCTCAATACCATAAAAGCCATCTAGGAAAAGCCCATAGTGAATACCATTGTCAATAGGGGAAAGCTGAGAGGTTTTTCCCTAAGATCAGGAACACAACAGGGATGCCCACTCATACCACTATTGTTCAACATAGTACTATATGTCCTAGCCTCAGCAATCAGACAACAAAAAGAAATAAGAGGGATCCAAATTGGCAAAGAAGAAATCAAACTCTCCCTCCTCACAGGTGACATGATGCTTTATGTTGAAAACCCAAAGGACTCTACCCCCAAATTACTAGAACTCATACAGCAATTCAGCAATGTGGAAGGATATGAAATGAATGCACAGAAATCAGTTGCTTTTTTATATATATACTAACAATGTAACTATAAAAAGAGAAATTAGGGAGTCAGTTCCATTCATAATAGCAACAAAAACCATTAGCTACCTAGCAATAAACCTAACTAAGGAGGTAAATGATCTACACTCTAGAAATTATAGAATACTTATGAAATAAATTGAGGAAAACACAAAAAGATGGAAAAATATTCCTTGCTCATGGATTGGAAGAATAAACATTGTTAAAATGTCTATCCTCTCCAGAGCAGTTTATACATTCAGTGCCATCCCTATTAAAATACCATTAGCATTTTTCAAAGAGCTGGAACAAAAAATCCTAAAATGTGTATGGAACCAGAAAAAAACCCCGAATCATCAAGGGAAGGGTGAAAAAGAAAAACAAAGCTGGCATCATGTTGTCAGACTTCAAGCTATATTACAAAGCTGTGATCACTGAGACAGCATGGTACTGACACAAAAACAGACAATAGGCCAATGGAACAGAATAGAGACTCTAGAATAGGCCCTCAACTCTGTGGTCAACTAATCTTTGGCAAATCGGGAAAAAATATCCAATGGAGAAAAGACAGTCTCTTCAATAAGTGGTGCTTGGAAAATTGGACAGCTACATAGAGAAAAATGAAACTGGAACATTCCCTTACACCATACACAAAGATAAACTCAAAATGGATGAAAGACCTCGGTGTGAGATAGGATCCATCAAAATCCTAGAGGAGAACATAGGCAGTTACCTCTTTGACATTGGCCACAGTACCTTCTTTCAAGACATATCTCCAAAGGCAAGAGAAACAAAAGCAAAAATGAACTTTTGGGATTTCATCAAGATAAAAAGCTTCTGCACAGCAAAGGAAACAGTCAACAAAACTAAGAGGCAGCTCACAGAATGGGAGAAGATATTTGCAAATGACATTACAGATGAAGGTCTGATATCCGAGATCTGTAAAGAACTTCTCAAACTCAACACTCAAAAAACTAACCCAGTCAAAAAATGGGCAGAAGACATGAACAGACACTTATCAAAAAAAAAAAAAAAAAAAGACATACATATGGCTAACAGACACATAAAAAAATGCTCAACATCACTAGCCATCAGGGACATACAAATTAAAACCACAGTGAGATACCACCTTACACCAGTTAGAATAGCAAAATTTAACAAAACAGGAAACAACAAATGTTGACCAGGATGTGGAAAAAAGGGAACCCTCTTACACTCTTGGTGGGAATGCAAGTTGGTGCAGCCACTTTGGAAAACATTATGGAGGTTCCTCAAGATGTTAAGAATAGAGCTATTCTATGATCCAGCAATTACACTACTGGGTATTTACCCCAAAGATACAGATGTAGTGAAAGAAGGGCCACATGCACCCCAATGTTCATAGCACAATGTCTCCAAAGCCAAAATGTGGAAGGAGCTGAGATGCCCTTCAACAGATGAATGGATAAAGAAGATGTGGCCCATACACACAATGGAATATTATTCAGCCATCAGAAACAATGACTCCCCACCAGAGGGGATTATGTTAAGTGAAGTAAGTCAAGCAGAGAAAGACAATTATCATATGGTTTCACTTGTATGTGGAACATAAGCAATAGCATGGAGGACCACCAGGGAAGAGATGGGAATCCAAAGGAAAAGAAATCAGAGAGGGTGATGAACCATGAGTGACTATGGACCCCGAGAAACAATCTGGGGGTTGCAGAAAGGAGGAGGGTGGAGAGAGGGGTTAGAGGGTGATGGGTATTGAGGAGGGCATATGCTGTGATGAGCACTAGATGTTATACTGAATTGTTGAACATTACATCACAAACTAATTATGTACTATACAGTGACTAAACATAATAATAATAAAAAAGATATTGCCAAATGTTCCCTAGGTACAAATTCTTGTTGCCAGGGTCCTGTCTCACCAATAGTCCCCTCCACGCACACATACAACATAATATTCAAGTAACATGCTTTCCCTTTTATCTTGTCATTTCATAGTGTGTCTTAAAGTGCTCTGAAGCAAGTAAAAAGGGATATCACCATGTTTCTTTCACAGAGGAGTCCTAAATAACTTTGCTCTACCATCTAAACAGAGAGAATGTGGTCTCTTTAGTATTTATTTATTTTTTCTTTTTGCCTTCAACTTCTTTTTCTTCTCACTTCTCCCTCACCCTTCACCCTGTATTTTCCTCCTTTTCAAAGTAGGAAGTGAATGAATATTCTTATAGATTAGTCTTGTTGTGACCTTAAATAGCAACTTACTCTGTATATCTTCTAAACTTAGCAATTTGATGAATATTATGTAATTAAAACAGGGTTTATTTTCACATAAATTAGATTGAGGCACCTGCTCCTTCCTAAGACCTTAGAATATAATTAAGAAAATGAGAGGTACATTTTTTCTTATATTAATAATAAGTCAAAATAGTCTCACTGGTGAATTATGTGACATAGAATTATTTGTCAATCACAGACTACCTTAGAGATTCATTTTTTTCTGAGTTTTTTTTTTTTTTTTTTTTTTGGTAGTTATTTAACCATTATATTTCAAAAACTTTTCCTACACCCTGGTTTGGGAGTAGGAAGATATTCCAGTTTTTATCTCTAAAGCAAACTCCAAAGTATTTTAGTTTTTTGGTTTTCAGATCATAGAGGATCTGTTTGAGGACAGATTGCTAGGAGCCAAGTACAAAAAAGTAGTTGCAATTAAAAAGCAGAGATCACTACAATTATAGCAGTAATGCCTTTTGATAGGCTCATAAACATATGTACTTATAAAATAATTAGATGCACCTGGACCCATGTTTCTACAGGTTAGTTGTACTGTTGTGGCCAGAACAGGATTCATGTGCCATTAGCATTCAGCTCATACTACCAGGGAAGTGTCAGTGAGGGCCAGTGATATTTTATCACTACTAAGAACAGATTCCTGAGCAGGAAGGCAGTGTACACTCGAGATGATGGGTATAGTGATGTGATGGTTTTGATGATAATGGTGATAATAAATAATATGTAGTTGGAACAAGCTTTAAATGGGTATGTTTCATGGAGAGCAGAGGGTAGTAAGATATTGGAGGTCATGGAAGAGAGAAAACATTATCTAGATTTTGGACAGAAGATTTTAGATATAACAGAATCTTGTAAGATGTTTGTTTGTTTGTTTTGCATCTTTAAGAGCTTTTGATTGATGACAGTGCAGAACTGTGATGGGGATAGGGGCAGTGGCCCAATGCCATGGGCGAAATATGAAAAGAATCAGAAAGAACATGGGTAGGGGGATGGGGATTCAGTACATTGTGGTCTGCAGGGCAAGTCCTGGTCACAGCCTCATACTGGCACCCAGAATCCCTGAAGATACAGATTGAAGAATCCAGGATCCCTCAGGTTTACTCACAAAAATAAAATTGCATGTTTCAAGTGAGTCCAGCTGGAGATATGACAGCTGGGAGATCAGGGACTGTCAGAAAGGAGACAGATGGTGATAGTCAGATAAAGACAGACAGAAAAAAGAATGGGAGACACAGGAAACGGGGCCAGAAACAACCAGGGGGACCAAGACACTCAGAAGAGACAGCTAGAGACAGAGCCAGAGAAAGGAAGGCCTGGGATAGGCAGACCCCCATGTACAGAAGCCATGTTCCCAGTTCAACAGGGGACTCCAGGGGCCATGGTGACATAGGCCGAGGTTACAGAAGCACTCACGCGCTCACACTTAACACACACCCCCCACAGGTAATACATCTATGTATATGTAATAGGTGCAGGGTCTTTTGGGAACTGGGAAGGGGATTAAGAGCCCCATTAGGCATCTAGCTGCAGGGTGTGCACTTGTTTTAATTCATAGCCCTGGATATTTGCTTTTGTTTAATGTATGCTTCTAGGTGGGAGAGACTGTAACCTGTTTATTGACTCCTTACTTGTTCACAGAATTGTGCTGAGTCCTGAGGATGCCATCATTTCCAAGGTCTTTACCTAGCTCTTTCTCAATTCACCCATACATCTGTGTATGTTTTTATATTTTATTTTTTGTGATACTCAAAATTAGAGGTAATAGAAATATAAGCATACAGTTCTATGGTTTGTAAAATATTATTTCTCATTTCCTATCAAATCCTGTCTAACAAGGACCAGTGTTTTTATGGTCATACACATGAAGAATCTGAGGTTTGGGGATTCTGGGTGGCTCAGTTGGTTAAGCGTCTGCCTTCGGCTCAGGTTATGATCCCGGGGTCCTGAGATCAAGCCTGGCATCAGGCTTCCTGCTCAGTCGGGAGTCTGCTTCTCCCTCAACTAGCCACTCCCCCTGCTCATGCACGCTCTCTCTCTCTCTCTCTCTCTCTCTATCTCACACGAATAAATAAAAAATAAAAAATAAAAAATCTTAAAAAAAAAAAAAAAGAATCTGAGGCTCATCAATAATTTGAAATAAATGACAAACCTACCAAGTAACCAAGAATAGGGCAAGTATTTCTGACTCAGGAGTCAGTGGTTTTCTACTGTACTGCTGTAGCATCTATTCACAGGCATGATTTTGTTTCGAAAAAAAATCTGTCATCTGTTTAAATAGAATTACCATGTAAAAATGCTCCTTAAAATGTGACAGTCTCATATATGAACTATTAAATTATTGAGGATGGATAATTAGAACTAGATGGAAAGGTTAAAGATACAGAGTTTAAATATATGTATATATAATTTATTGTTTAAAAAACTTCTAATTAAAAAGAATCTATTTCAGTATGACTGTAATTTCTAAACTTTCAGTAAATGTAATTAAGTGAGCATCTTCCAAATTTCCATCAGCATGCCCAACTTTTTGTAAGTAGCTTGCCGGTTGTCCTCTAGCTCCTTTATATGGTGAAATGTTTGGAGATTTATTGACAAAATTATAATTCCCATTTTGTCATTTTCATATATTTGAGAGAAATTACTTAGTTAAAAATGCTATCAATGGGAGGCAGCTGAAAATTAAGAAAGCACAGCCTCCTGGGTTTAGGTACCATGCCAATTATATTTTTTAAGAAGTATTTTATTCATATTTGATAAATAATATTTTTGTGTATTGGTTATTTTAAAATATTTTTATTGAAGAAGGAACACTTATGTATTAAAACCTGAGAAGTGATTAAAATCCATATATAATATAATGCTAATACTCCTGTGTTTCTGTATCGATACATTTAGAACAAATATACCATTTTTTACATAGTTGCAAGCAAAATTTACTTGCTTACTTATTTATTGAAGTATAGTTGATATATAATGTCATATGAGTTTCAGGTGTGTAATATAGTAATTTGACAATTCCATACAATGTGTTTACACTCACCACAATAAGTTATCTGTCACCAGACAAGGTTATTAAATATTATTGACTATATTCCCTGTGCCATACCTTTCATCCCTGTGACTTACTAATTTTATAACTGGAAGTTTGTACCTTTTAATCCTCTTCGTCTGTTTCACCAGTCCCTCCAGTTGCTGCCCTCTGTGATAATCAAGTTTGTCTTCTGTATCTATGAATCTGTTTCTGTTTTTTGTTCATTTGTTTTGTTTAACAAATTCTACACAAATAAAATCATATGATTTTTTCTTTCTCCATCCAATTTAGTTCACTTAGCACAGTATAGTCTAGGTGCACTATTTTGTTTCAGATAAGTTATCCTTCTTTATAGCTGAGCAATATTCCAGTGATGTGTGTGTGTGTGTGTGTGTGTGTGTGTACATGTGTATCACCTCTTTTTTATACATTCAATCTATCAGTGGACACTTAGGTTGCTCCCTTTACTTGGCTATTGTAAATAATGCTGCAATAAACACATACAATTTTTTGAAGGAACAAAATGTCAACTACAAAGGTGTGTGCGTGTGTGTGTGTGTTGGATATCCATTATGTTACAGAAATGTTGAACTAGAAGTGACATCAAAGTCTATCCACCCACCTAGACCACTTTACTGACTAATGAATGGGGGCCAGGAGAGCTTGAATCAATGATTTGAGGTCACACATTTTATTAGTAGCAGAGTCAAGACTAGAACGCAATTCCTCTCATCCAGTTTTCTTCTCTCATTACTCTGCCAGCTCTTCAGTTTTATTTATATTAATTTACACTCATTTTGAACTGATGTGCTTGAGACTTCTGCCATCTTGCTGTGCTTATTATATGGGGACACCTCACTTGACCCTAGGCAGGGCATTTCATTTGGAGTAACACTGATTTATAGTCACTCTCAAAGACCAACTGAAATGCTCTAGCATCCTCAAAAAGCTGGGCTTCCATTTAAACAAGTTGGTTAAATAGGACGTGTGCCCCCATACTTTCTAATATGTAAGGGTTTTCTCTTCCATCTTGATGTAAGTTGAAGCTCAGCTCATTGAGCAGGGGGACTGTCTCAGTAATTGGCTCCTGGGTTTGAGTGCTCAGGGTCCTGATGATACACCTAATGACTGGATTCCTCCATATTCTCAGAGCAGAGGAAGGAGGTAAGGGGTGAGTGAAATGGGGAGTGTGATCAAGAGGTACAAACGCCCAGTTATAAAATAAGTTAAGTCCTTGGGTGATTGAGTTAATAATGCTGTATTATATATTTGAACATTTCTGGGGTGTCCAGGTGGCTCAGTTGGTTAAGTGTCCAACTATTGATTTCAGCTTAGGTCATGCTGTCAGGGTCATAAGACTGAGCTCTGCATCAGGCTCCACAAAGGGCATAACCTGCTTAAGATTCTCTCTCTCCCACTTCCGCTGCCTCTCCCCTCTGCTTATGCTTGCTGTCTCTTTCTAAAATAAAAAAGTTGCTAAGAAACTGTATCTTACAAATTCTCATTTGTAATTGTGTGGTAATCATTCTGCAATATATAAATGTATTGAATAATTGTATACCTGAAACTAATATCATGTGATATGTCAATTATATCTTAATAAAATCTTAAATATGGCTCAGTGCCTACTAATATTCCTTCAAATGTACTTCTGGTTCCATAAAATCATGCAAAAGAAGGCAAAATGTTGTAGTGTTACAGAATTTTTAAGAGAGCTTTCTAAACACACAAACCAAGGAGAAAAACAAAAGGCCTAGGGATATGACTTAAAAATATAAGTGCAAAATTTGTGCATGAAAAATAAAAACCTGCTGAGACAAATGAAAGATTCAGTGCAGATCACCATCAAAATTCCAGTAGGTTTTTGGAGGCACAAATTGACAAACTGTTTCTAAAATTTACATGAAATTTCAGAGGACCTAAAATAGCCAAGATGAATTTAAAAATGAAGAATTCATAGAACTTGCCCTACCGGATTTCAAAACTTTATAAATCTAGAGTCATTAAGAGATTGTGGTGCTGTCATAGTATACACTTGTAAATCAGTGCAGTAGGTATTGCAAGTCAAGAAATAAGGCCTTGGGTTTATAGTCAACTGAATTATAGAACAAAAGTGGCAAGGCAGTTCAACTGGAGAAAGGATAGTAGTTTCAAGAAATGGTGAGAGCACAATTGTATATCCCCTTGCAGAATGGTGAATTTGGACCCTTGTGTCACAGGATAAAAAAATCAAGGATGGATCAGCTGTAAGAGCTGAGTATTAAAGCTAACACTACAAAACTTTTAGAGGAAGACCTATGAGAACATCTTTGTTTAGACAGAAGTTCTTGTATGATACCAAAAGCATGATCCATGAAAAATGAAGATTGATAAACTTGATGCAACACTGCTAAGAGAATGAAGAGAAAAACCATGGGCAGGGAGAAGATAATTACAAAGCTTATATCTTATAATGATTCTATGTAGAATATATTTGAAAACTCAAACCTCAGTATTAAGAAATAACATGATTTAAGGACATGGCAAGAGATTCAAAAAGATAATTCCCCAAAGAAGACATATGAGTGGATAATAGCAAATCAAGAGGTGCTCAACATCATTAATCTTTAGGGAAACAAATAAAAACCACAATAGAGTATCACTACATACCTACAAGAATGGCTCTGATCAGAAAGCCATTACTGGATGTCGGCAGAGGCAGAGTGATTAGAGCCCTCCTGTGTTGCCTGTGGGAAAATAAAGTAGTGCAACACTTTGAGAGACATTTTCACAATTACTTTAAAAATGAAATACGTGGGCTAATCAGATGACATGACTACATAATAGGTATATGACCAAGCACAGTAAGACTTACATTCATGCAAAACTTGTATGAGAACATTCATAAGAACCTTCTTACAGTAGCCAAATACTAGAAACAATCCAAAGGTTCAACTAGTGAATGGAAAAACAAAATGCATATACCTGTGCAGTAAGGTACTAACTGGTAATAAAAAGACCAAACTCCTGATGTATGCTATAAACTTGATGAATCCTGAAAACATTATTGCATGATTCTACTTACATAAAGTATCCAGAAAAGATGAATTTATAGATTAAAAAATGAAGACTGGAGGGAGGGGGAAGATGGCGGAGAAGTAGCAGGCTGAGACGACATCAGCTAGCAGGAGATCAGCTAGATAGCCTATCAAACCATTCTGAACACCTGAAAATCCAACAGGAGATCAAAGAGAAGAAGAGCAACAATTCTAGAAATGGAAAATCGACCACTTTCTAAAAGGTAGGACCAGCGGAGAAGTGAATCCAATGCGACGGGTGAAATAGACCCCGGGGAGAGGGGCCGGCTCCCAGCAAGTGGTGGAACAATGGAGCACAAAATCAGGACTTTTAAAAGTCTGCTCCACAGAGGGACATCGCGCCAGAGGCTAAACTGGGGTGAAAACCTCGTGGGGACAGCGTGGACTCAGGTCCCGCGGGGTCACAGAAGGATCGGGGGTGTCTGAGTGTTGCAGAGCTCACAGGTATTAGAGCGGGGAAGCCGGCTGCAGAGACAGAGCCAAGGAGTGAGCCGTAATCTGTAACACGGACTGGTGCTCTGTACGTGGGGTTCCCCAAGATCCAGGGAGACTCCGACCTGGGAGAGCCCAGAGATCTGCGGGGTTCGGAGACTCCAGGTGGGACACTGTGCCAGAGACAGAGACGCTTGGTCACAGGCTGGGTGACCTCGGAGCACAGCCAGAGGCCAGTGAAGGGGCCTGATTGCGCGCATTTTTCTCTAAGCACGGCTGGAGGCTGGGGAGAGGGGAGTGAGTAAGTGCTGTCCTCTGAAAGCCCACTGAAGACTGGGGCCCCGAGCTCTCTGCTCCTCCAAGCCAGAGATTGGGAGGCCACCATTCTCATTCCCGTCCTCCGGAACTCAAGGGAAAGCCTTCAGGAAACAAAAACCCCAGAAAGCAAAACAGAGGATTACTTAGCCCGGCCCCTGGTAAGGGCAGTGCAGTTCCACCTGGGGCAGAGACACTTGAAAATCACTACAACAGGCCCCTCCCCAGAAGATCAACAAGAAATCCAGCCAAGACCTAGTTCACTTAACAAGGAGAACAGCGGAATTCCAGAGGAGAAAGCAAAGCATGGAATTCTTGGCTTTCTCCCCATGAATCTTTAGTCTAGCAAAGTTAATTATTTTTTAAAATTTTTTTTTTCTCTTCTGCTAATTTTTTTAAACTTTTACCCTATCCTCTTTTAACGTTTTTTAACTAGTTTATCTTAATAACTTTCTTAAAAAAAATCTTTTTTGAACCTTTATTATCAGAGTCATATTTTATCCTTCACTGTATCTAACTTTATTCTTTGTATACACGTAGGGGTTTTTTTTTCTTCTTAAAAATTTGGGGTAAAACATCTTCTAATAGATCAAAAAATACACGCCAAATCTAGTACCAGGCTTGATCTAGTCTCCAGCCCAAGGAAGTTCTCTCCACTTTTTTTTTTTTTAATTCTCCCTACCAACTTACCTTATCAACTCCTTTGTTGGGAAAAAAAATAGTTTTTTTCTTTAATCTTGATAGTCATATTCCATCCCTTCATTGTGTTTACCCTTATATGTTTGGCATTCTTTAAAATTTTGGGAGGTGGTTTCTTCTAAGAGACCAAAATATTCCCAAAATTAAGTGGGTAACCCTGTTCTAGTCACCAGTCTAACACACACATATATATATTTTTACTTTTTTAATATATTTTTTCTTTATTTGTGTTCTCTTTTTTTCTTTTTTTTTCTTTTCTGAACTTCTTTTTACCCCCTTTCTCTCTCCACAACCACGATTTGGGGTCTCTTCTGATTTGGTTAAAGCACATCTTCCTGGGATCTTTGCCACCCTGTTAGTATTACATTTGCTCCTTCATATATTCTTATCTGGACAAAATGACAAGGTGGAAAAACTCACCACAAAAAAAAGAATAGGAGGCAGTACCGAAGGCTAAGGACCTAATCAATACAGACATTGGTAATATGTCAGATCTGGAATTCAGGACGACGATTCTCAAGGTTCTAGCCGGGCTCGAAAAAGGCATGGAAGATATTAGAGAAACCCTGTCCGGAGAAATAAAAGCCCTTTCTGGAGAAATAAAAGAACTAAAATCTAATCAAGTTGAAATAAAAAAAGCTATTAATGAGGTGCAATAAAAAATGGAGGCTCTTACTGCTAGGATAAATGAGGCAGAAGAAAGAATTAGTGATATAGAAGACCAAATGACAGAGAATAAAGAAGCTGAGCAGAAGAGAGACAAACAACTACTGGACCACGAGGGGAGAATTCGAGAGATAAGTGATACCATAAGACGAAACAACATTAGAATAATTGGGATTCCAGAAGAAGAAGAAAGAGAAAGAGGAGCAGAAGGTATACTGGAGAGAATTATTGTAGAGAATTTCCCTAATATAGCAAAGGGAACAAGCATCAAAATCCAGGAGGTGCAGATAACACCCCTCAAAATCAGTAGGAATCGGTCCACACCCCGGCATCTAATAGTAAAATTTACAACTCTTAGCAACAAATAGAAAATCCTGAAAGCAGCACGGGACAAGAAGTCTGTAACATACAATGGTAAAAATATTAGATTGGCAGCAGACTTATCCACAGAGACCTGGCAGGCCAGAAAGAACTGGCATGACATATTCAGAGCACTAAATGAGAAAAACATGCAGCCAAGAATACTTTATCCAGCTAGGTTATCATTGAAAATAGAAGGAGAGATAAAAAGCTTCCAGGACAAACAAAAACTGAAAGAGTTTGTAAACACCAAACCAGTTCTACAGGAAATATTGAAAGGGGTCCTCTAAGCAAAGAGAGACCCTAAAAGTATTATCAGGAAGGAACAGAGACAATACACAGTAACAATCACCTTACAGGCAATACAATGGCACTAAATTCATATCTCTCAGTAGTTACCCTGAACGTAAATGGGCTAAATGCCTCAATCAAAAGACACAGGGTTTCAGAATGGATAAAAAAACAAAACCCATCCATATGCTGCCTACAAGAAACTCATTTTAGACCTGAAGACACCTCCAGATTGAAAGTGAGGGGGTGGAAAACAATTTACCATGCTAATGGACATCAGAAGAAAGCTGGGGTGGCAATCCTTATATCAGATCAATTAGATTTTAAGCCAAAGACTATAATAAGAGATGAGGAAGGACACTATATCATACTCAAAGGGTCTGTCCAACAACAAGATCTAACAATTTTAAATATCTATGGCCCTAACATGGGAGCAGCCAACTATATAAACCAATAAATAACAAAATCAAAGAACCACATTGACAAGAATACAATAATGGTAGGGGACTTTAACACGCCCCTCACTGAAATGGACAGATCATCCAAGCAAAAGATCAACAAGGAAATAAAGCTCTTAAATGACACACTGGAGCATATGGACATCACAGATATATTCAGAACATTCCATCCCAAAGCAACAGAATACACATTTTTCTCTAGTGCCCATGGAACATTCTCCAGAACAGATAACATCCTGGGTCATAAATCAGGTCTCAACTGGTATCAAAAGATTGGAATCATTCCCTGCATATTTTCATACTACAAGCCCTGAAGCTAGAACTCAATCACAAGTGGAAATTTGGAAAGAGCCCAAATACATGGAGACTCAACAGCATCCTTCTAAAAATGAATGGGTCAACCAGGAAATTAAAGAAAAATTGAAAAAAAATCATGGAAACAAATGATAATGAAAACACAACGGTCCAAAATCTGTGGGACACAGCAAAAGGCAGTCCTGAGAGGAAAATATATAGTGATACAAACCTTTCTCAAGAAACAGGAAAGGTCTCAAATACACAACCTAACCCTACACCTAAAGGAGTTCGAGAAGGAACAACAAAGAAAGCCTAAATCCAGCAGGAGAAGAGAAATAATAAAGATCAAAGCAGAAATCAATGAAATAGAAACCAAAAAAACAATAGAACAAATCAATGAAACTAGGAGCTGGTTCTTTGAAAGAATTAATAAGATTGATAAACCCCTGGCCAGACTTATCAAAAAAAAAAAAGAGAAAGGACCCAAATAAATAAAATCATGAATGAAAGAGGAGAGATAACAACCAACACCAAAGAAATACAAACAATCATAAGAACATATTATGAGCAACTCTATGCCAACAAATTTGACTATCTGGAAGAAATGGATGCTTTCCTAGAGACATATAAACTGCCAAAACTGAACCAGGAAGAAATAGAAAACCTGAATAGGCCCATAACCAGTAAGGAGATTGAAACAGTCATCAAAAATCTCCAAACAAACAAAAGCCCAGGGCCAGATGTCTTCCCAGGGGAATTCTACCAATCATTTAAAGAAGAATTAATTCCTATTCTCCTGAAACTGTTCCAAAAAATAGAAATGGAAGGAAAACTTCCAAACTCATTTTATGAGGCCAGCATCACCTTGATCCCAAAACCAGACAAGGATCCCATCAAAAAAGAGAATTACAGACCAATATCCTTGGTGAACACAGATGCAAAAATTCTCACAAAAATACTAGCCAATAGGATCCAACAGTACATTAAAAGGATTATTCACCACAACCAAGTGGTATTTATTCCAGGGCAGCAAAGTTGGTTCAACATCCGCAAATCAATCAATGTGATACAATACATTAACAAAAGAAAAAACAAGAACCATATGATACTCTCAATAGATGCTGAAAAAGCATTTGACAAAGTACAGCACCCCTTCCTAATAAAAACTCTTCAAAGCGTAGGGATAGAGGACACATACCTCAACATTATCAAAGCCATCTATGAAAAACCCACTGCAAGTATCATTCTCAATGGAGAAAAACTGAGAGCTTTTCCGTTAAGGTCAGGAACACAGCACGGATGTCCGTTATCACCACCGCTATTCAACATAGTACTAGAAGTCCTAGCCTCAGCAATCAGATAACAAAAAGAAATTAAAGGCATCCAAATCGGCAAAGAAGAAGTCAAACTCTCACTCTTCACAGATGATATGATACTATATGTGGAAAACCCAAAAGGCTCCACTCCAAAACTCCTAGAGCTTGTACAAGAATTCAGTAAAGTGTCAGGATATAAAATCAATGCACAGAAATCAGTTGCATTTCTTTACACCAACCACAAGACAGAAGAAAGAGAAATTAAGGAGTCAATCCCATTTACAATTACATCCAAAACCATAAGATACCT
The DNA here is from genome assembly GCA_003697995.1 of Taxidea taxus jeffersonii. NCBI lineage: Eukaryota > Metazoa > Chordata > Mammalia > Carnivora > Mustelidae > Taxidea > Taxidea taxus. The sequence goes on from ML109913.1 coordinate 128,121, forward strand.
AGGAATAAACCTCACCAAAAAGGCAAAGAATCTATACTCAGAAAACTATAAAATACTCATGAAAGAAATTGAGGAAGACACAAAGAAATGGAAAAATGTTCCATGCTCATGGATTGGAAGAATAAACATTGTGAAAATGTCTATGCTACCTAAAGCTATCTACACATTTAATGCAATGCCTATCAAAAT
>ML109914.1:915-48627 GCA_003697995.1 Taxidea taxus jeffersonii
TCAGGGATGGGTCATGATCACGGCTAGTCAGGGATGGGTCATGATCATGGCTAGCGCTTCTCCAGTGGAGCACTCACTGAGGACGTGTTCTGATTTCCCTGTAATAATTTCCTCCACAAAGTCCTTGAGGGCTTGAAAATGCCCTCCTATGCCTCCTTCCACACTCACCCTTATCATTCCTGTTTCTTGTTTTCCCCTCTCTTTGAAATGATCTCAAACCTAATATTCTTTCCCTGGGGATTCAAGTGGGTTTTACTTTAACTTCTCAGCTACTTCTTTAATTTTTTAAAAATAATTTCTCCTCATTTTCTAAATTTAGAGCAGTGTAATTTATGTGAGTGTTTTGGACTTTTAAAATATTATCTCAAATACTGTGCTGGGTAACGCCCTTAATTACACTACACTGAATGCTATCCGTTTATTGATTCACTTATTTTAACCAGTCTGAGCCCGGGGAGCCCAGCTCTCTGTCAGAGACTCCTGCTTTTCAGAGACGTTTGCGGTTTCTCGTCAACTAATTTACCTGGAAGACAGAGGCCGAGGAGCCTAAGTATTTACAGCGTGCCTAGAATATTTTGATGCACATCTGAAAGCTTAATAAGTGTATACTCGGTTGAGTAAGTGCTTGATTTCCCCGACGGGACAGCACGATACGCTGCTCCGCGTGAGACAGACGTGTGCGTTGAAGAGGGACACGCACTCGTCCTCGACAGTCTTGCGTTCTAGCTCCGGAGGCAGGACGGGAAAGTCAAATACAAATCAAACATTTCTTTCAGACCAAGATTACTTGTAAACCAGAAGAGAGGGATTCCCCAAGTAAAGTATACCTTCGCCGCTTGCATCAGATGTATTTTTCTTCCCTTGCTAACATGGACTTCTCCAGGAGGTAAGCTCCTTTCTAAAACACATGCGGATGCCGAATTTTTTTTTTTTTTGAAGATTTTATTTATTTATTTGAGAGATTGAGCATGAGTCGGGGGAGGGGCAGAGGGAGAAGCAGGCTCTCTGCAGAGCAGAGAACCTAATGCGGGGCTCGATCCCAGGTCTCCGGGATCATGACCTGAGCTGCAGGCAGACGCTTAACCCACTGAGCCCCCCAGGTGCCCTGGGGAAGCCCATTTTAAATATGTCTTTCCACACTCGTGTTCACAGTTTTTTCACAGGTCCACGAAAGCACTGTCACTCTCCAAGGGGTTGCAGATGATTTCCCAGTAAAAGAAGTGTCATAAAAGCTAATTAGTAAGAAAGAACCTGGCGCAGTGTAGGTCTGCACAGTAAACCAAGTGACTTCTCTCCTTTGAGACTATCAGGGACTGTAGGAAATAGCCACGGAAGAAAGGGACCATTATCTTTGAGGAATATGTAATGATTCCCTCCGGACTGGAACTTGTTAAAACGTCTCGTGCACACAGACTTAACATCCAATGCTGCTCCTACCAAGCACGTGAATCGACAGAATGGAGCTAAGCTCACCCGCGCACCAGGGAATGTGCGAGCTCGTGGCCGGGTGAACCATGTGCCCCACACTGGGCACCGGACAGGTGCGAAATCAAAAAGTGAGCAATCGCATGATTGGGGCTAAGGCAAATATGAAACCGAATATTTAAAAAAATGCTATAAGAATGGCGAAAGAGAGGCCAAGGAGAGAAGTCTTTAAAACCTCTCTGTCATCTGCTCAGATTCAGCACCTCCCCGGGCTCTGTGTTCCAGCACCGAGGGCTTTCCCAGGCATGGGGCAGATGCCCGGAGCTTAGCCCCTCCTCCTCTGTTACAAAGTGGGTGCTGTCACGGAGACCAGGGCCATGCTCCAGGCACAGCCCGCCTGGTCTGTGTCCACTTTGTGGTGAAGGTCTCATGGCCTGTGATCTGTTGACTCTGCATCCCATGGGGAGCATCGTAGGTATCTGTCCTCACCTGGGGGAGGAGGTAAGCCTCTGTCTCCCTGCTCCTCTAGGAGTGAACAGGTGCACGGTGTACACAGACACAGAGCGTGGTGCCTGGCCCAAGGTCACACCCTGAGATGTAGGATGTGAACTTGGATCTTCTAGCCCAAAGTCAGTCTGTTGCTTCCAGCTTCCTGAGCCAGTAGAAGCTGGTGGGAGGACCAAAGAACGTGGAGGCTGGGAGTGCTGCTTCCTCTCCTGAGAGCCCAAGGAGGCAAAGCCACGTTAGAATTAGGAGGAATCAAGATGGTGGCACTGGAGGCTTCGCCAGATGCCTGCGGACGTCTTCCGGGACACATAGCCGGGGAAGGGGCTCGCGGAAGACAGCCCGTTCTTTGAGTCAGAGGCTCTCTCAAAGGGGAGTCTCTCCTGTCCCCTGCAGAACTCCGTGCACAGAGCACACCGCACGCCCAGACCACCACAGCCATGCTTCCCAAGGAGCGATTTCACAGAGCGTCCACCTGGAAGCATCCTGCAGATTGCTGCAGCAAAGGAGTGATTTCTGGTCATTTGCAGGGAAGAGTGTCTCCCTTTTAGTGGCCAATTCAGGCCTGGCTATTAGCATTTGAATCAGCCAGCCCTGCTGTTTTGATTGAAGAGAGAAACCTAGCCTTTGTTGTTGCAATTTGGGGGCCTAAGTACTTTTCTGTGCTCCTTTAATCAGTTCCAACAGCCGGGGAAATGGCAATATATAGGAGAAGTGTGGTCTGGCCTCGGAAGTGCCAATGTGGCTCCTGTCCCGGAGATCCCCCACGTCAGCTTCTGATCCTGCCTGTGGCAGCTCCGTGAGCTCTAGGGATGGCCCTGGGCCGGCTGTCCTCCCATCAAAAATGGGCGGGATGTCTTCAAAATATTAAACCGATGCAAGTAATCACAGTAGTGCACCAACGGGGGTCAGCCCCTTTTTCGTGGGCTGACCCCTGCTTCCTGCCCCTGGATGTGGCCAAGCCTAGGGTCACATCCAAAACATCAGTGACGTCAAGGTCCCTGAGTTCCTCCGGGAACTTTAGAACATGTAATTTACTCGCTTAGGAGACCTTTGATTCACTTTTGTAGCTAAGAAAACTGCAAAATTTCAAGTTTAAATAGACGGAAGGCCAAGTTGTCCAGAATCCTGTTTGCTTTGCTTTTCTGCATCTAGTGCATTACGTTTGCGTGTCTCGTGAGTGTGCGTGCGTGTGTGTGCATGGGCCTGTACGTGTAGCCTCGGGTGAAGACTGGATTCTTTGCCATGCAGTGATGAGGGAAAAGAGGAATGTCTTGGCGAAGCCGACACGTTTGCTGCCCAGCTGGGAGCAAAGTTCCACACGGTCTGTTGGTTTCTGCACTGATCCTTGGGCAGAGGCGTCGATCGAGCCCGCGCATCTCAGCACTGCAGGGCGTCAGCTCCCGGCCGAATGGAGGGGGCCTGGGTTGGCCGAATACCCTCCCTGCGGGTTGGTTGACCAAGGCATGGGTGACCCCCCGGAGGGCACATGTTTCCGAGGCCCCGGGCAGGGGTGCTCTCGGACCCGCCTTTGGGGGTGGGCTCAGGCTCCAGCCAGGGTGGAGCCGCAGCGACAGGGGCAGCGGCCGCCTGCTCTGCCCGCCCCTTCAGAGCACCGCTAGGAAGAAGCCTGGTGGGACCTGCCCTCCGAGGGCATCTGCGCGCACTAGACCACGGTCTGGCCGCTCTTCGGCTAACGTGCCAGCTTCCTTTCTCCACTCCGCTCCTGCCTGGACGACCCGGAAAGGCCCTCCTCCACCCACACCCTCGGGCTCGTCCCTCTGTGTAGCTGACCCATCACCTCCTCCAGTAGGCATTCCGGGATTTATCTACTTCTTTCACCAGCCCCTGCCTCAGTTGGGGCTGAACTTGCCCCTCCGCGAGGGACATTCTTTAGCTGTTTGAGCTCCTGGTGCCTCAAAGGCAGGCACTGCATCTTCTAACTCTTGTGTACCCTCCCTAGGCCTGAGTCCTTTTCCAGGAAAAGCAGTTTCTTGGCAGCTGTTCTCCAGGAGCTGACAAAAGGCTGTGTTTGTTTCCCTTGGTGCTTGCTGTATCGTGTACGCAGAGACAAATGGCAGGCCGGGCTTTTAGGCACCTGCCTCATCCCAGCGTGAAAGGGCCCCTGTGTGGGGGGCAGCGGCCCTCGCTTCCCCTCGGCCGGCCGCGCCCCTGCACTCTGTCCTGCTCAGAGCACCCAGGGCCTTGCTGTGGGCTTGCCCAGGGGACCTCACCCTGGAGCCTGCTTCACCTGGCCTCACCAGGGGAAGCAACGGGGAAGGAAGGATGAAGTCCTCTGGGGCCTGGCCTAAGGCCAGCCTTCATGGCCGGGAACACTGAGCCGTTCTTCTGTTGGCTTTAGGGTCGGTGTCCTCAAACATGACACAGTGAGGACCGTCATCCCTCCATGTTCTCATCGAGGTGTGTGAGAACCAGTGGGGTCTGCCGTGGCCACCACGGAATATGGGGAGAGAGACGTCCTTGCAGCGGTCACTGCGGGGTCTGTCATTTAACTTGGAACAGAGCCCAGGGGAGCCCACAGATGGAGGCCCGAGGGGAATTCCCCAGGAGACAGCTTCCCCACCTCTGTCCCCGAAATCATAGGGCAGCCCAGGAGGCGGGCGAGGGAGGGCATGGGACAGCACGGGGACACACGTTCATCGTTTTATTGGCTCTGAGAGCCCACTGGCAGCTAGCGAGGGCCAAGGCTGTTGGAGGCCTGTGCGAGCTTCCCTGAGGGCCTGTGTCACTTCATTCCTCCTGATTTCCCTCTGGCTGATCCCGAGTTCTCGCCACAGATCAGAAAACAGGCTCAGGGACTCTGAGGCTGTCGTTGTGTCCACACGCACAGACAGCCGCAGAGATGCAAGCCCTGCTCCGGGAGCCATCTATCCAGCCATCGGCACTTCTCTGGACCCAAACCTCCCGGACTGAGGCCCATTTTATTGCCAGAGCTTCTTTTTAATTCTCTGTAGGACTGAAAGGAAAATGCAATTTCATGGGCTATAATAATGGGTGGATTTCATACCGAAAATCCGTATAATCCGTGTAATTCATCCGTCCATGAATGCATGCTACATGAGCCCCGGAATGCCTTCTTCACCCCCGTTTGTGATTGCTTCGTTCAAGATGAATATGAGCCAGAGGCTCCCAGCAAGAGAAAATATTGAGGGCATTCTAACAACAGCACTGTGTGTTCAAGGAGTGCTGAGCTTGACAGCTTACTTCTGTGTTTGCTTTTCTCTGCTTGGTGCTACCCTGAGCAGACTCCTGGAGAGGAACGGCTGGTTTGCAGATGTGGACCCAGAGGGCAGAGCTGGAGATCTGGTCAGTGTGTCTTGGGCTGACGCCGCACAGTGAGGCCCTGTTTCAGGTCCAGGGGGGCCAGGGGTGAGGGGCCAGCCCCAGGGAGCTTCCCTGCTGTGTGTCAGCAGATTCTCCAGTGGCAGTTCTGGTGCATGTAGGAGGGCTGCCTGTAAGCAGCGGCTGCCATCTAGAATGAGGGATGAAGCAGCTTGCCGTTTGTACCCAGTCACATTTCCATTCTGGATCTTGATGTGGTGGAATAGAGAGGTCAGTTTCAGTTTTACGGAGATAAAAATATAACCCTGAGTCTGACTTATAAACAAGACACAGTCAAAGCAGCACTGGCCTTTCCACGCCCTGGTTTCTCTGCCCCTTCCCTCTGCCGCCAGGGCATCGTCCACCGAGGCCGCTGCTGGGGTGGGCGATCAGACAAGATGAACTCCTGGGGTATTACGGGGGACGTAATGGTGTTTCTAGGCAATAAGGAACTATCTTCTAAAATATCAAATGGTATGGAATGAAAAAATTAAAATGTGAATAAATAAACCTCTTAATGATCCTTTTAGTCTGACTACCAAGTTCTGCTTTAAAAGTTATTACTCATATTCTGACTAATGAAAATGGCAACAGCAAAACTGAAGGTCACACTTGCTTCCCAAAGCTGGATTACATGCTCCCACGTGGACACGGGCTGCGTGCAGTGCGGCCGGGGCCCAGGGGCAGGTGGACGGGGGACACAGGGCCACCTGGACAGCCGCCTACAGCACTGCCCACTCTCCGCTTCCTGAAAGGCGACGGCCCAGCTGGTAAAATGGAAGATCCCAGTCGGAAGACCAGAGGACACCCAGCAGCCCAGTGTGACATGTGAGTGGTCTAGAAAAGTGCCAGAAAGGAGAAGCATTGTAAAAAATCCAAAACTGCAGATTTTGAGAATGGGACAGTGACAGGGTAAGTGGGACTGAGAGCTAAGAGTGCCAGATCGCAAGGGGCAGGCTCCCATGCTAGATGTCAGCCTAAGCCCACTTTCCCAGGGAAGCCTCCCAGTGCGTCCCTGTCTGAGCGTGGGTGCCGTGCTGTCCCTCTGGCCGAGCGCTGAGCCCCTGTCCAGCCACAGACGGCCTCTTCGCTTGTCTGCCTACTCCTCCCCCGCTACCCTCAGTTGGAAACCCAGTGATGGGGGGACGAGAGAGCATACCAGCTGTCTTGCTCACCGCAGTGCCCCTGCTCCTGGTCCTGTCACTAGCCAAGAGCAGGAGCTCGGCTGACTTTCCTTGAATGAATGAAGGAGCCCCTTCTGGTTCAGGTTTCCATGGATGTCTGTATCGTGCCCACTCCCCTTCTCCCCTTCTCCCTGCCCCGGCGAGGCAGGATGGCATCATAGGCATTACCGGACATCCCTGATCCCACTCCTGTCTGCCCTGCTTGCCTTTGTCAGGCCTGGCCTTGATCTCCTCATTTTGCTCAGTGGTGACAGAGACACCTATGTGGGGTTGTTACATGCACTCAGAGAAATGTCCATAAGGTGTTTTACCTACACCCAGTGCGTACTCCCAGCTCTCTGACACTGAGCGCTTTGTGCAAGCCGAGCTCCGTGCACCCTGCAGATACAGCAGGGAGTGGTCGTGGAGAGCGTCTAGTGTGTGACGGGCACCAGGTCTGCCAGCGGAAGCAGTGCCAGCCTGCCCGACTCCCACCAAGGAGAAGCGCAGTTGCAGCCTGGCCTCTGATTAGGTTCAGCTGTGTTTGTGGGGCAGGTGTCTTCCGTGGTGTCATTCTGAGGTGGCATGGGAGAGCCGTCAGGACAAGGCACCTGGAGGCAGTCTCTTACCACCTTGGGATCTTGTCAATGCCCACTTTTCTTTTCGGAGTCCTTTTCAGCTTGAGTGAAAGGAACAGAGTTAATTTTTTAAAAATATTTTATTTATTTATTTGACAGAAATCACAAGTAAACAGAGAGGCAGGTGGGGGCAGAGGGGAAGCAGGCTCCCTGCTGAGCAGAGAGACTGATGTGGGGCTCCGTCCCAGGACCCTGAGATCATGACTTGATCATGACTTGAAGGCAGAGGCTTTAACCCACTGAGCCACCCAGGTGCCTCCAGAGTTAATGTTTTAATTAATGCACCTTGACTTTTAAAGTGTAAGCATCATACTCTCTCACTATAAAGATGAAATCTAGCCCAGAGGCAGGTGTTTTTTTTTTAATTTTTTTTTTAAGATTTTATTTATTTATTAGTTAGAGAGAGAGAGAGAGCGAGCACAGGCAGACAGAGAGGCAGGCAGAGGCAGAGGGAGAAGCAGGCTCCTCGCCGGGCAAGGAGCCCGATGTGGGACTCGATCCCAGGACACTGGGATCATGACCCAAGCCGAAGGCAGCCGCTCAACCAACTGAGCCACCCAGGCGTCCGGAGGCAGGTGGTTTTTAGAGAGCCTGAGAAATCGGGTGCACGCTCATTGCTGACTGTGGCTGGTCAGGAGTTGGGAGGCCTCTCGATTCCAGTTGACTCTGCCCTCCAACAAACGTCACGGGTGGTGTTCTCCTGGGCACCCAGGTGTAGACCCATAACTGAAGACAGGACAGGATCATCTCACAACAGCTGTCCTCTGATCTCTGTTTCCTGGGTCGCCCTCAAATTGTACTAAATTGAAGCTGCTTTATGGGTGTTTAACTTCAGGCCAATGCGCACAGGTGAACCCTCGAGAGCCACTTGCTTGGATTTTCATGCAAGTTGCAACAGAGATTTTTTCTTCTGCCCACACACACACACGCATGCATGTGCCCATACCCTTGTTAACACTGATTGTTTTCATTTCTCTGACAATGGGTTTCAGTGAAGATTAGTGTGTTTTGCTAGAAGCAGATACTGTTTTATTTAGCCCATATCTGTGGTTCTCAAAACATTTTCCGAAACAGAACTGTTGAGTATAAAATGCAAATCCAAAATTATATGCTTTATTTCCAGAATCTTGAAGAATATTTCCATGATTTCCCCAGTGATCAAAATTTCCAATCTGAGATATAATAGCCTTGAATTCATATGATCAGAAAAAGATGTATAGATACTGACAGCTGTGAACATATATACAATAAAAAATTTTTAAGTGAGACAGTCTTCATAGAGCCACTGGATGGGGAAACTTATTGGCAAATGGATAGTAGATTTTGGTGTTTAACATACGATTCATAAGCTTGGGGGGTATAAAAATACTTAAAATATATTGTTATGATTATGCACATTTGATTTTTCTTGGAGAAAGGATTCATAGGGTGTTGTTGTTGTTGTTTTTTAAATTAGGTTTTAAAGGTGGTCTTTAAAATGATCCAGGGGCGCCTGGGTGGCTCAGTGGGTTAAGCCTCTGCCTTCGGCTCGGGTCATGATCTCAGGGTCCTGGGATCGAGCCCCACATCGGGCTGTCTGCTCAGCGGGGAGCCTGCTTCCTCCTATCTCTCTGCCTGCCTCTCTGCTACTTGTGACCTCTGTCTGTCAAATAAATAAATGAAATCTTTAAAAATAAAAAAAAACAAAAATAAGTATAATAAAAAAATAAAACTAAAATGATCCAAAAGTGTTTGATGTTATGAACTTCAATGAAGTGGAAAAAAATTTTATATTTGCAGAAAATAATATATACTGGTATTAATACCATTTTAAGATGTGCATGTAGGCAAAAATAATTTAAATACAGCCTTCAAGTCTCTCTGTCTCTTTCTCTCTTCCTTTAGGGTTAAGCTTCCAGGACACAAGAGGGGAACCTGCTCCTCCAGGATGGCCCCGGTACTTCTGACTCTGGAACAAGCAACTCAGACTCACCCCGTTGTGGTTGGCTCCTGCCTTTTCTCTGCCCGGGGGGTTAGATGACATAGCGCCTCAGGCAGGCAGAGGGAAGTTAGAGTGCAAAGGAAGACAGGAGATGTTGGAGGGCAGGAGGCTGTGGCCAGAGCAGGATGCCGAGCGGGATTTCTGAGTCTGAGCGGCTCTGGGCAATGCCGAGAGGCAAGAAGATGAGCACCTGTCCTGGGTGGAGGTGGGGCGAAGGTTGCAGGGATTAGGGCTAAGGTTTAGATGGGTCAGCAGCGAAGAGAGGAGAGTCCCAGTATGACAGCAGGAGCGGGGGTGGGGTAAATTTTTTCCTAACTCCTTGGTGAATAAGAAAAGTGGCCAAGGGTTAGGGTTCTAAGAGGCAGCAGGTGCACTTGGCCTTTGGGGTTTATATATCTTTTTCCTTTTCCTTCATTGCAGGAGGCCAGGACAGCAAGACGATATTGGACCAACTATGTGGACCAGGAATGAGACTCGCATCCTACCATGATGGGAAGGACGAAGAAATGCTGAAACTCTCAGAGAAATGATTAAATGGCAGATTTCTGTTTCCTTAATTCAAAGTTTTGACAGGCAACAACGGCATCATCAACTAAATCGTAGACTCATTGTAAATGTGACATTGTTCATATGGAAACGCAGAACCAGGAATGAGTACAGATAGGAGAAAGAGTCAGCAGAATGTGCCTCACCAGAGTCAAGATAGTGGAAATTAACAGATGGAGAAAATACATAAGTATGAGGCATATCGTTAAATTTCAGAAAGAATTTTTAAATTACGGGTAAGCATTAGGAGACTTAAAATGAATCAAAGTTGTTTGAGAAAGAATGAAATAGAGCTTTCAGAGTGGAAAATAAATAAATAAATAAAAAATAAAGATTGAGGGGGTTAAAGAATACATTAGACATGCCCAAGGATAGAATTATTGAACTATAAAGATCAAGATGGATTTTCCAAAATACCACACAGGGAGACAAAGCGATGGGATATACGACAGAGAGTTTAAAGGAAACAGAGGCTCTAGGAGGAAAACCCAGCATACATTTAGTTATTGCTGGTTGTAGGAATAATCGAGAGAAAGGGGAAGAAGCACTATATCAATGAGAGAAGTTGAAAATTCCAGAATTGATGAAAGAAACCAATTCTCAGATTTAGGGATCCCAAGGAACCACAAAAGCAACAAACACAAAGAACAGCAGATGGGAAATGACATTGTTTCAAGAAACCGGAGCGAAAGAAAAGGCCATTACAAGGGGAATGACAATTAGAAAAACACATGACATCTCAATAGTAAGATTGAATAAATTCTTATAAATTATTTTAGTGAGAAGAAGTAGAATATTTAAATAGTCTTAGCTATCGAGTAAATGGAGTATATAATTTCAAAACCTTCTCACAAAGAAAATGAGAAAACTCTAGGCCTGTTTGATTTCATTGGTAAATTCTCTGAACACTTAAGTAAGGAATAATGTCACCATTCCTGTGCGTGCTCTCCAGAAAATGGGAAAGGAAGGCATATCTCCCAGCTCTTTTTGTGAACCCAGAGTAACCTAGAAGACTGATATCATTCAAGAGTGAAGCTGTAAAAGTCCTAAGAAACATATTAACAAATTAACCCACTAATATGGAGTTCATTTCAATGACTTCTTCTGTGATAAAAATTATCACACTTGATGGGTAAGAAGGAAATTACTCAATTTATTAGTGTACTTAAAATATATTTGTAAAAAAATGTACTTAATGGTGAGATATTGAAACCTCTTTGTGAAGCTGGAAACAACAGAAGGATGCTTGTTCTTCTCATTTCTATTCAAGACTGTTCTGGAAGTTTGACCAGTATTATAAGCAAGAAAAAGAAAAAGAAGATAGAATGTTTACAAGAGATATGAAACTATTTTTTGTAATAGAAAAATCCCGAAGAACATAGAAAAGCAAGAAGGTATCATACATCTCTGGAAAATGCTTAACTTTAAAAGGGAGAGAGGGACTCTTGATGGGGAAGGGACTTGGATGCTGGAAATGGGCTATTTCTTGACCTCATGGTGGTTACTAGGCGTTTGCTTTATAATGAGATTCTGTATGAGATTTATGTGAAATTTTATAATGGGAGGAAGGATCTACATAAAAACTATAAAAATTTTATTATTTTGTAAAATAATTTTTTGAAGATTACATTTATGGTAGCAATAAAAGTTAATTACCTAGGAGTTAATTTGGAAAAAATATGTGTAAGCCCTTTGTGAAAAAATCATAAAGCATCTTTGAGAGACATTTAAAAAGATCTACGTGAAAGGAGCTATTATGCTCTTGAATAGAAATACCACATACTTAAATGGTGTGAGTTCTCCTCAGTCTGGTTTTTAGATTTAATGCAATTTCAGTAATTCTTCATGGAATTTGACAAACTAATTCTGAAGTTTGTGTAGGGGATCTACTGGTTGGGAGAGGTGGGGCACACTGAGAACAGAAGATAGTAAGGTGGGGCTTATTCTGTAAGACCTCAGGCCCTGATTTCAAGTTCTACAGCAATTTAAATGGATGCTTATTGGTTCAAGGTGGACAAAAGCATCCGTGAACTAGAATAGAGAGCCCAGCATTAAAGTCAGACTCCAAAATCATGTGCAGAACCGAAACTATCATGGTAGATTTGTTGCCGATCTTTGATGAGACAGTGGATGGTTTAGCAAATGATGTCTGGACGATTGGTTTTCTCCACTGAGAATGGATCTCTGTCTCATCTCATGCACAGAAGTCAATTCTATGTGGGTTAAAGTCCTAAACGTAAAAGAGAGGACTATGAAACTTTAAGAATATGGGAGACTATCTTGGGGGTAGGAATGGCTCTCTTAAAGGTGCAAAGACTGTAAAATGGAAAGAACAGTGTGATAAATTTGACTGTGTTGACATGGGGATTTTTTTTTTCACTAAAAGACATCATTAAGGACAGGGATAATCTAGTCACAGAGTGGGAGAATGTTTGCTTTTAGTAAAGTCGACAAATGATTGGTACTGGCATTTAAGAAAGAACGACTATACTTGAATTTAAAAAAGATTCAACAAGATACTCAAAATCCTTAGTAATCAGTAGAATGCAATTTGAAACCATAACATTCTTTTTCTACCTAACAGATGGGGAAAATGATAAGATCTAACAATATCCACTATTGGGCAAGGTACAAAGCGAGTGGAAACTCATTCACTGTAGGCAGTACATACACAACTGGTGTAACTCCTTTGGACAACAATTCAGATATTCTAGAAATACTGAAGGAAGACATTACCTGGAAATTCCTTTTCTAGGCTTATAACCCAGCTGTGGAAATTCTTGCACCAGGGCATCAAAAGATACACATAAGAATCTTCTCATGAACTCCTGAGACCAACAGGGAAATCTGAACACTGACTAGATTAAAAAAAAAAGACTTATTTATTTATTTGAGAGAGAGAGAGAGCACAAGCAGGAGGGGCAGAGGGAGAGGGGGAGAGAGTGAATCTCAAGCAGACTCCGTGCTGAGCACAGAGCCCAACATGGGGCTCGACCTCAGGTCCCTGAGATCATGACCTGACCGGAAACCAAAAGTTGGATGCTTAACTGCACCTTTTAGGCACCCCAAACACTGACTAGACTTTTGATGATACTAAGGAATTCTTTTTTAGGTTTGATAATGGTATTAGGGTTAGTTTTAACCAAAAAGAACCCTATCTTTCGGGGATACACACTGCAATATTTCTTTAATGGAGAAGATCTGATGTCTGGAATTCCCTTCTGAGTGAGCTGTAGGTGAAGGAGATGGGGTGACGGGTCAGATGAACCAGGACTGCCCACAAGTGTGTCTTGTTGATGCTGGGTCATGAATCCATGAAGGTTCGCTGTAGGATTTACTCTCTGGGCATCTACTGAGCTGGTTTGCTCAGCCTCAGTGCTGGTCCTCATCACCACACCATCATTGGGAACATGTTAGAGCCAAGAGAGCCATATATCTGGGTCCAGATAGTGGGGGTCTTCTGCCCAAGTGAGCTGATCTGCCCCATTTCCCTTCCTCGGCTTCTCGTGGTGTGTCTCTAGTTGATTCGCTGAACCTTGTCATTTGAGTCTCTTCATTTGGCTATGAAGCCTCCTGTTCTGTGATTTCAGTAATAGCCTTCTCGGCCATGAACTTGAAGGCTACCTCTGTAGAGAGCCATTTCCCAGCAGGCCAGCACGGAGCCCTGCTCTCCAGATGTGTCTGCGGTTGGGACCGGCATGGAAGACGAGTTTATTTTGACGGTTGTGTTGAAAACAGACCAGAGGGGCAAGATGCTCGTGTACGGGTAAACGGATAAGGAAGCCAAATGCACGTAAAGAATTAGCTAGATTGGATCTAGTATTTTAAGCACAGGATTAGGGCAAATAGGTGATCAGTGGTTCAATATGTTTGTTGTCTCTCTTGTATGGAAGTGTCTTTTTATGACACTGCTCCACACCTCGCTGTCCTGTAGACCTCAGTCTCCTGCAAGTCTGGTAACCGGAGTGCTTGTTTTCCAAAGACTGAAGAAACAAACTGTGGCCCTCTGTGGGGCACGGAGCCCATCCATTTTAGGAGGACCTTTGCCACCTCGGTGCACAACTGAAAATGAAACTGATTCCGAAGAGCATCTTGTTAGCCTCCCGACCTCTCCTCGGAATCAGCGTATCTGTGTTATAAACGGGCCACAGGTGTCAAATGATTTTCTCATTTGAAGGCCATAATTTACCTAATCTTTAATCCCATTCTCTGGCCAACCAGCCAACTGATGACTCACATTATTGCCTGTTGTAAAAAATAACAAAATCCCCACATATTGCAGTTTTAATTGGGTTTTTAAATTTTAACACAGTTTTGCTTTGTCCCAAACACGAGAAATCCATGACAGCGTATAGCCTGCACTCAAACCCCGCAGAGAGGTGTGTGTGAGCTTCCTTCAGGGCCTTCAGTCTCACGAACCCCCATGAACGTCCGTGAAGAAGATCTCGTAGGGGTGTGGCGCTTGCAAAAGCCTTGCTCTGGGGTAAGGACAACGGCCGGAAGGTAGGCGGCAAGTAGACAAGCACTGACTGAGTTAGTAAAAGACCAGGAACGTGGCTTGAGTCTTCCTACTCCGTTTTGGAATTACTGTAGTCCTCTGGCATAACTTGGAACTCTCCCTGCCTGACCCTGGGGAACTTTACCTCCCGGATCTACATTAACTTTACTAGGGACAGGTTTTCGGAGGGGAGGAGAACAGCGCGGACTTCTATGGGGTTCTGCAGAAAGGTGACCAGGAGAAGGTATTGGCTTTTGCGCTTCCCTCTGGGTTCCAGCCTCTCCGACTGGATGGCGCGTTAAGGGATGAGATTTTCCTTCTTCACTTCCCAGCATATTGTCATCCTTTTATATGATTAAAGTTTGTTTCAGATTTTAAAAGTATTTAAGCCACCTGTTCCCTCCCCCCAAACACACACGCACCGGTCCCCCCCCCAGGCCTGGCCGTGTGCCTGTGGTGGGCGAAGGGGGAAAACCCGCCTTTGTTCCCGCTGGCGGTGTTCGGAAGCTGGTCTCGGGGAAACACGGTGAGTTTAAAACAAGAGAAGTCAGAAATCCCTCTGCTGCAGTTTTGCCTCCATGGAGGGCCTTAGCTACCTGGACATACAAGCCGGGCTCTGACCCCCCTCAGGGCTGGTGCCCAGAGGATGCTGTGGGCCGTTCCTGGTGTGCAAGAGACCTCGGCAAAGGCTAACAGCTCCCGCCGGTGAGCAGGGGCGGACGATGGCAGGAGCCCGCCAGCTGCGTGAGTTCCCTTGTATGTACAACGTGCCAATTCTCATTTCCAAATGGACCACTGACCAAGAACCTCCCCTCACAGCCCTGCTAAGCCCTCCTGGGGCCCCGTTTTTACTATCAATCTGGTCCCGACAGAGCTCCTACCGTAGCTCCTTCCTCCCCAGCCTTCCAACCAGACACGGGAGCCCGCTAGCTTCCCTCCCTCACTTCTGTCCTCGGTCCTCCTAGTGGGGCTGCCTGGCTCTGCCTTTGTCTTCTCTCTCCTGCTCCTGGATTAGCCACCCCCAAACCATTCTTACAATTTGGTTGTTGTCTTAGTCTTCTTTGTTCATTTTTTGTCTTCATCTGTGTATTTATGGGAATTTCTATAGGATGCCCCTGAAAGCGCCCCACTCATTGCCAGTCTACTCTGCAGACCTTCTCAAGATCTTCCCAACTATTCTTGAAGATGCTGAAAGCCCACTCCCTTCAAGCAGTCTGCTTGGGGCCTCACCCCATACCTCCTTGCCCGCTGCCCCTTTCTCTTCCCGTATCACACCCCTAGCACATCTGTCTCAACACAGAATGTCCTGCCGGGTCGGCCTTCCCAGACCGGGGAGCGTGTCTTCGAATCTCTGCTGTCATGAGAAGGCCACCGTCTCTTAGCTGCTGTCCTCACCTTGGCTGCAGAATCAGCACAGAGCATCCCCGATGCTCTGGGCCTTCCTCAGGTCTCCGTGTCTGTGTGTCCTCAAATCCCACGAGTGGCCTGCCCCGGGCCCGCACCCCCCCGGCTGCCCCTGCTCCCTCACACGGAAGTCCAGTCTGTGAGCTCTGAGCTGCACCAGCCCTTGTTGGAGCAATGATCACCACCCGTCAGGAGTCTGGACCTAATGTCCGCCCTTCCTGCTGAGTAGCGATGATGGAAACCAGAGCTGGTCAGGGGTGGGCCCTTCAACCTGAAGTCATTCCCAGCGTTCTTTTCTACAAGACAATAGATTTGACACCTCATACTTCATTTGGCACTAACACGGGACTTTCCAAAATCTAGGTGCAGGCACAGAGAAGGTATAAAGGAAGGAGAAAGAAGGTCCCGTTGGTGTGTAATCAGGACTTAGGTGATTACGCGGAGTCTCCACCAGGATTTCCTGAGTAATTTTAAGCCTGGAGGGAGGCTCCCATCCCCTCACACTCACTGCTTCCTTTGGAAGAGTTAATTTCTGTTCATCCTTTGGGCCTCATTTTATACACGATGTCCACAGGGAATCCCGCCTTTAAGGTCTTCGAGACAACGGACTGAATCCGTGGTGCGTCTGGTTCCGCGGCTCGGGCGAGTTCGTAAGTGGGAAGGATGAACGCTGCGTGTTCTAGCCTGTGTGGCTAGAACGTTCCCGACCCTGTGCAGGTGGATTTGTGATCAGCGGCTCCTGCTTCTCCTTAGAGACACACTCCAGGCCGCATTTCAGTTTTGCCAAGCCCGTCCCTCCGTGAGGATCTGCCGAGTCCCCGCCACGGGCCGAGGGCTGGTTTCACAGCGACTGAGTCAGAGCCTGCGGCTCGCCTGTCTTCGCAGTGTCGCTGTGAGAGCGTGTGCACCACACCCGGTCCACGAGAGCCGCCGCGGGCCGCCCTGTCTGGGGGGATGAGCAGGGTGAGACGGTCACGTGATGCCACGTGTGGAGGGATAAGGGCGATGGGATTATCTATAAGGATCGGAGGAAAAGCAGCCTCAGGAGAGAATGAACTACAGGAACCAGATGGTAAGTCCAGCAGACCTCAGGGCCTTCTCAGTGAGGCCCGGAGAGCCGTGCCCTGTGGGAAACAGGAACAGAGCCTCAAGGAGCAAGAGCGACACAGAGACCAGTGCAGCCATGACAGGGGGCCCGGATGGGATGAGGGCTGCCACAGGAGTGAGCTCTCCATCAGAGGCTCTAGAATCAAAAGGACAGAGGCCAATGGACATGTCACAAGGGACTTCGTAAGCAGAGAAAGACCTAAGAGCCACAGCCACGGGAGCAGCCCTGGGGCCAGATCTGGATGCCAGGAGCCCCCGAGGAAGATTGGACGACTGGGACAGTCATGGCAATCTGGGCCACAGCCGGGCAGACCACGGAAGGGCTTCCCCTGCATTCAAGGGGAATCAAGGCACGGAGACAGGGATGGACAACACTACGTGTCCACATGGAAGATGCTCAAGGTCCCCGCCCCATTAGGGGCCACAGCCCGGCTGCCCCCTGAGCTCTCCTCTGCAGCCTTGAATCCAAAGGGATGGGGGCGGCAGCTCTGGGTTCTGAAAGGGACCTGGGACGGCCCCAGACCTGAGCCTCTCGCCCTGCGCGTGTGTTTGTCTTTAATGTGTGAGCTCTGTCAGGAAGCCGTATGCTGTCTTGCCCCACAAAGCACACAGACTGTCCAGTAAGGACGGATTTGGTTGCAGAGGGCGTCTTCAGCGGGCAGTCGCCCGTGCCTGTGGCGGGAGCTCAGGCCTGGGGGGCTGGCTGCCGGCGGCCCCAGGACAGTGGGCTCGGCTACGCGCACAGCCACGGTGCTCAGGAAAAACATACCAGTGTCTTTTCCACAAGCCAGAGGTGCCCCCAAACAACCCAACGGCCTCAAAAACAATTTTAATGGTGAGGAGTCCACAGAATTACACACGCGACTTTAAAAACCATACTAAAAAGAACTGGGTTTCTTTCAGCGGGAGAGACAAACAGACCAACTGGGGACAGAAACGATTTGCTGGGAAGCAACCTTCTTGCATTTTAGGACTTGCCAATGCTTTTGGCAAAACTCTACTTCACCGGTGAGAGAGACTGAGCTCCAGAGAAGGAAGGAGTGGACAAAGGTGAGGAAAACCCACCCAAACGTGGACTGTGATTAATGCTCGAGGTTTCTATGTGCACACACACGTTACCTGTACACACAATACATATTACATTCCACACTGAGCACAAAGTATATAGCCAGAAAATAAATGTAGTTTTTCTCCCAGAAAAGAAGGGTCCCACAACACTGTCCCCTGTGCCCGTTGGCCTTGAGCCTGTTGGGGCATCATCGATGCCTTCTCCTAAAAGACAAATGGTTTTGTTGCTCGGGAAGGGTGGGAGCTGGGGGAAACTGCCTCTCTGGGACCTGAGGGGTGTGTGTGTGTGTGTGTGTGTGTGTGTGTGGCGTGTTAGAGAGATTTCTTGTAAAGTGTTGCTTAAGTTATTTTGGGGGTGGCCCTTTGTATCCTGAGGCACAGCCATAGGACCTTTCACTCAAATAGCTGGGCTTCCCAAGCAGAGACAGACCTTGGGCAAGAAATAGCCAAAAGTGCTTCCTCCCCGCCGAGGAGGCACGTTGTTATTAACTGGGAACCCTTTACAGCTGGGCCTGAGGAAGTTTTTGGCTGTAAACTGTCATGCACCACAGCCTTCACTGAAAAGCCTGGAGAGTGGAGACACTTGTCCTGAGAACCAAGGAACAAAGATTCAGAAAATGAGGCAGAGGATGGTGTGGGGGGGGAGAATAGGTAGGGAAGGCCAGGAGGGCCCCAGAGGGACACAAAGTCAGTAACTCCCAGCCTCTCGCTCTGCCAGCCGGTGGGGCCACATCTCTGGGTGGTGTCCTGGAATACTTCGGACTTAATCTGTGGAGGGTGAAAGTGTCATTGCAAAGGTTTGAAATTTAACTTTCTTTCCCTTTGTTCTTATTCGGTGGTGCTCACCGCCGTTGGGGCCCGGCTGGAGTCAGAGCCAGAGTTCTGGGTGGATCTGCCAGCTCTCTGGCATTGCTGAGCTCTTTTGGACTTCGGGAAAACAACCCCAGGACGGTCAGGGAGAGAGAGCTGGAGCCTTAGGGCAGGGAGCACTGGACGCCTCAGTCCCCACCTAGGTTTTGGAGACCCACCCTCTCCGCTGGTGACCCGCCTTCTCCCCCCACCTCACACCCAGCCTTTCACCTTTACGCCAAGCCCCGAAGCTCAGGCGCTCTCGGGCCAGAGAAATGGCCTTTGAGACACTTTCACTCTCCTAGGAAAGACGCCCTCACAAGTCCTCCAAATCCCCGGGGCCAGAAGAGCCGGATGGAGGGCGACTCAGGAGGGTCCGGGTGTCAGGGGCCAATGAGGTCCTTTTGGTGCCTCTTTCCAGAAGAAAAACTCCCCCACTCCGGTCATCCCCTTGGGTATCCCAAGCATCTGAGACAACAAAAGAAGCTGAGAAACGTCCATATAGTATCAAGGCGCGCTGGGCTTCCAGACTCTTCAGTACCCATTTGGAAAGGGGCGCAAAATCAGCCCTGGAAGCATCCGCACTCCACCTGGTGGGGGGCGGGGGCGGCAGGCTCCGGGAAGGCGGAGGCCGTGGTCCGCCCCGGCCGGGATCCCTCCCGCGGCTAGGCGCGCCAGGCGCGGGCCGGCAAGGGGTAGCGCGGGCGCACATTCCAAGTCCTTCCGGGAGAGCCCCCCTAGCTAGGGCGCAGGGCTCTTCTAAATGGGGCGCTTCACCCCTGCACCGGCTGCTCCCATGGAGTGCGGGGGTGGGGTGCGCGCGAAGAGACCCGGAAACAGTCTGGAGCCACACGCTGGGCGAGGGCTTCCGAGGCTCACGGCCGGCGCTCGGAGCTTCTGTTTCCTCCTCTCATCCTGGGCTCCAGTTTTGGGAGAAATGTTATTGTTTAAAGAGACCTTATTGAACTATTTCCTGCTCATTGTCACCTTTCCTTCGCTCTCCTCGCGGAGGTTCTCACCGAAAGGTAATAAACCACTCGCTCCCCACAGCGCGGGGCGCGGCGGCCGGGCCTGGCAGGGAGGCGCACCCCGAGCCCTGCTCTCCCGAGAGCACCCCGGCCGCCCCTTCTCACGCCCACCTTCCACAGAAACAGAGATCAGCCCACAGAAGCCACGCAAACTCCCAGGTCACACTGAGTGCACCGCACCTCGTCGCCAACGTCCTGTTTTCACACAGGAAGCGGGAAAACTTCCTAAAAGGGCTCTTTGGTTGAATTTTGAGTATTTCTCACCGCCGGCGCGGAGCTCAGCCTCGGGCAGAGACTCCGGGCGCGGGGCTCCCCCTTCCACACCCGCGAAGGCGCGAGAGCGGGGAGGGGGCGCGCGGGGTGGGCCGGTCGGGGGTTGGCGCAGCCACCTGCAGCGCCGCGGGGCGAGGGACGAGTCGGGACGGGACTCCGCTCGGTGAGCGCTGAGCCTTCAAAGGAGCGAGAGCCGCGGGACCGAGCGAAGCCGACGGGGCGCGCCCTTCAGCTGGGCTGGGCTCGCCGTGCGCGGGCGGGGCGCGGAGGGGCTCCGGCCCGGCGAGGTGAGCCCGCGGTGCGGTCCAGGCTGGCATCGGTGCGAGAGCCGGGGCGCGTCGCCGGCGGCCAGGCTGCCCCTCGGGGACGTGCGGCCCGGGGCGAGCTCGGGCACCCGCTCCTCCACCACCGCCCCCCGCGGCCCGCGGCCCGCCCCGCCGCTTTGATGGAGGTGCAAACATTTGGGGGCGGGCGGAGGTGTCGGGGCTGGGCCGGGGCGCGCGGGGCCCGGCCCGGGATTTGCATGAAACAGGCGCGGGAGCCCATTGTCGGCCCCCGGGCGCCCCAGCCCGCCGGCCGGGTCTGAAATGGCCGCGCGCGGCCAATGGGCAGCTGTCCCCGCACTTCAAAGGGCGCGCGGCCCAATCCGCCGGCCCCCTCCGCGGCCGCCGCTGCTCTATTTATGGGAGGGGACGCAGTTTCTGGCCCCAGAGACCTCCTCTAGCCGTGCCGCGCGGGAGTTCAAGTGGAATCACTCTCCCCTACCCCTCTCCCCGCCCCTCCCCCCAGATCTGGGCCCGCGCCCTCCTCCGCGGCCAGGGCTGGGAGCCCCCGCGCCGTCTCGGGAAAGCGGCCGCTGACCGGCGTGAAGGTGGCTCTCGCGTAGCGAGTCGGGGCTTGGGGGGCGGTGGGGAGGGGGCGAGCGGGAGGATGAGCTCCCCGGGCGCCGAGAGCGCGGGGAAGAGCCTGCAGTACCGAGTGGACCACCTGCTGAGCGCCGTGGAGAGCGAGCTGCAGGCGGGCAGCGAGAAGGGCGACCCCACGGAGCGCGAGCTGCGCGTGGGCCTCGAGGAGAGCGAGCTGTGGCTGCGCTTCAAGGAGCTCACCAACGAGATGATCGTGACCAAGAACGGCAGGTAGGCGCGCCGGGAGATGGGCGTGCGCCAGGCGTGGGGAGGCCTGGGGGAAAGATCCCCGCTGCCCGCTGCCCGGCAGTTTTCTCCCAGTGGGGGTCTTCTTGCTCCTTTCAGCTGGACTCTGCAACAGAGCCCAGCGTCCCCTAATTGTCACTCTCTGGGGTTTTCTCCTCCGAAGTTTGGGAGCAGTCTCCCAGACCCGCGCCTTGCCGGGGTCCTTTTAGACCCTGCCTCCCCGGGGCCATGGGATAGTGTGGAGAACGCTGGGGACTTAGGGGGGCTCTGGGAAGGGGGACTGGGGGCTTTTCTTTGCCCCGAAACAACAGATGCCTCTGTCCCAAGCGTCGTGCCTTAGGTCTAAAGGTCTAAAGGCTCAGATCTGGGGGTGCGCCGGCTGCTCCCCGTCCTTTGCAGGAGGATGTTCCCGGTGCTCAAGGTGAACGTGTCTGGCCTGGACCCCAACGCCATGTACTCCTTCTTGCTGGACTTCGTGGCTGCCGACAACCACCGCTGGAAGTACGTGAACGGAGAGTGGGTCCCCGGGGGCAAGCCCGAGCCGCAGGCGCCCAGCTGCGTCTATATCCACCCGGACTCGCCCAACTTTGGGGCCCACTGGATGAAGGCGCCGGTCTCCTTCAGCAAAGTCAAGCTCACCAACAAACTCAACGGAGGGGGTCAGGTGGGTGTAATGGAGGGGGGGAGGGACAGTGCCAGGCAGGCTGGGTCTGCACCTTCCTTGTGGTGGAGGGGACTGTGCTTGAGCGGGAGGTGACATCTGTCCGGCAGAAACATCACAGCCTTCCTCTGTTAAGCCATCAGTGTTGTTTATAGTAACCTGATGAGGGCAACACCAGGGTGGTGAGCTTGGGGTGGGGGCAGTGCTGAGCTTCACCTTTGGGGGTGACTCAGGGGGTCTCAGGCTTTGGAACTTGAGCATTGAAGCCTTTAGCTTCCCTAGAGGCAGACAAAAGAGGACCTTGGTGGTCAAAGGGCACTTTCGGGCTCAACCTGCGCCACGGTGTTTGCTTCGTAGTCTGAACAGCCTCGTAGATTTGTCCTCTTCTAAGGGTGGCTTTACTGGGGCATTTTTACTGGGAGACCCCACGTTCAAGCAAAGCGCAAACCAGCTCTGGCTTTTAAAGAGTCTCTAGCCGTGCTGGGAGCATCAGAACGTTATTGCACTGGGTCAGAGGATCTCACGATGGGCATTCATTGCCTCTAAGGGTGTGGAGCACCTCACACTCCTTTTCCTAAACCAGTCTTGGGAAGCGGCACCTGGAGGGAAACCCACCAGCCTCAGCCACAAAGATACTTCCTTGTGAGCTACAGCGTCTGCTGCTCCTTGGATGTGTTTCTCTCCTCAACAGCAGGGCAGATGGATGTCCTGTTATCTGAAGGTCTTGTCTGTGGGCTTCCCTCAGATCATGTTGAACTCCTTACACAAGTACGAGCCCCGGATCCACATAGTGAGAGTGGGGGGCGCACAGCGGATGATCACCAGCCACTGTTTCCCCGAGACCCAGTTCATCGCCGTGACCGCTTACCAGAACGAGGAGGTGAGCGGCGGGGTGGCATATGCCCTGGGAGGTCGCCAAGAATGCGGACAGCCCGTGTGTTGGCCGACTTCAGACTGAAAAGTTACGCCTTTTCAAATAATCTACTATCGCCATGAGACTGGGACGGAGAGAAGTTCTGAAATGTGTGCTTGTTCAGTGTTTCTCCTTTAATCCTCTGTAGACGTGTTTATAAAACGAGAACCATCTACTAAATGCTCCGAGTAAAAAGAACCAAATATTTAGGTTAATACTGTGAGAATTTCTTAAGAACAAGTTGAACGAGAGAGGAAATCTTTGGAGATCTTCCTGAAAGGGTGGGGGTGGGGGCAACCCTCCAAACCTGGGCAGCACGAAGGGTCATACAGACAGAAGGGGCAGCTACATACAAAATACCAGTGCATGCCTGTAAATCTCTAAGTCCAACCCCAAAGGACTGACATTTTGTGACTCGATGGTTAAGTTGTCAGTGTTGAGCTACTTCCTAAGCAGATTCTGGTGATGCTTCAGCCATGTTTGTTTGATTTATGCACAGAGAATGTTGTCAGCAGTAGGTTGAACTCGCTGTGAATGCCACTCAGAAAAGCAGTATTTAAGAACTTCCATAAATGTACTGTTCTTGGCGAAATATGACAATTACTGAGCCACTTCGGACCCAAATAGAAAAATAGATCTGGAAGGAAGTCTGATTATGTTTGAATATTTAAAGGTGGCAGGGGCTGGGGGTACTGATGTGTCCCTATTTCTCGGGACCAAATTAAATAAATCCTCTGGTTGATGGACCGTGTACCAGTCAATGTGGTTTCTTGTTTTTCAGATCACGGCTCTTAAAATTAAATACAATCCATTTGCAAAAGCTTTCCTTGATGCAAAGGAAAGGTGAGAGAATTCTGTACCCTTTGGGCAGAGAAATACACAGTAAGAAGAAATAGTGCTGCAAATCCCATTTTCTGAATGTTCTCCTTTTTGACGACTCTACACTTTTTTGACAGAAGTGATCACAAAGATGTGGTGGAGGAACCTGGAGACAGCCAGCAGTCTGGGTACTCCCAATGTACGGTTTGTTGCACTCTGTCCCCACGTCCCTTGCTTCCAGACTAGGCTGCTGAGAGCCAGACCTGGGGATGCAGGCGAGAACATGTTTCTGGCTGGGGGGCAGACGGCCCTCCGTGGGCACATGGTGTTGGAGCTATGTTCGGACTGGCCTCCATTCACCCTCTGCTCTCCCTGAGGGTTGTGAATGCACTTCTGGCACGTGGGACGGGGACGGGGGCGGGGGGAGGAAGGGGATGGTCCCCCAGGCTCTGTTGTTTGGCTTCCAGGCAGACCCAACCACGGCTGGGTCGGACTGTTGAGATCTTGGTGGGGGTTAGACTCTGCACTGTTGGGCAAGTGGAGAAGCCCCTGGCCATCCGCACTTGGAGATGGTTTCCGTCTTGGTTAATGGTGGCGGACTGAAGGACCGCCTTTGGAATGATGCTTATGAGCAGATGGGGTTTTTCCCGAAGCCCATTTCGGTTCCAGGAGTGGCCCAGCAGCTCCAGCTGGTTTTGGTGGTGGGAACAGTGGCAGGTAGGATGGGGAAAGTGCTTTAAGTCCAGCTTCCTTTCCGAGTTCCACGAGCCGGAGCAAAGTGGCGCAGGTCTGTGGAGCAGCGTCTGTAGGACACAGAGTCCCGTGCGTCTGTCCTCTCCGTGCAGGGAAGGGGCTCGGAGCCTGGACAGCTGACGTGAGCGGGAGAGAGAGTCAGTGCTCGCCTGCAGAGGCTGTGGGGACCAGCGCGGCACGTCCCCTGACACTGGTTTTCTGTTCTCTGTCCGATAACCGTCTGTTGCGCTAACTTAAGCAACAGCGCTCCTGAAGGGGCTCGGGGTGCCATCATTGGGGCACGTGAAGGGGGCAGGCTTTGTGGGCAGATCCGGACCTTTCCCTCATTTCAGTGTTGTCTGAAGGTTGTTTGTCGGAAATTACAGCCAGAGCAGTTGTCCTCTTGCGGGTTACTTTTCTGAATTTAAAGCAACAACAACAATAAACTTAAAAAGCAGTGACTGGAGGAGAGAGTGGAGTGAGAGGTGGGCAGGGCGGCGTCAGGATGATTTTCTGACAGACGTGCACAGTGGGGAGAAGGTGAGCCTGAAGCAGAAGGAAGGTGGGCAGAAAACAGCACACGTCCAGCCAGGTGGACTCCCCGTCCTGGTGAGGTGGTAGGAGCAGGAGGGTGGGGGGGGCACCATGGGTGTGACTCGCCCTGTGTGTCTCGAGCTCCTCTGGCTCCGAATTTCGTGTTTCTGGGTTTTTTCATGCTCAGCAGTTAGGGTTTGAAAGCTGACGGGCTGGGAAGATTCTGGCAGGTTTGAGTAAGATGAAGAGTGGTTGAGAAAGTAGTAGGCGTTGGCCGGGGCTGGGGTCCCCAGCTCTTCCCAGGTGCTCTGTGGGGTTTGGAAATCCTGTCAGCCTGTGGCCTCTGGTGTGGAGCTGAAGCCCAGATGCCTTAAGACTTGGACTACGAGACCTCGCTTCAGCTTCATCGGGAGCCCCTCAGAAGAGGCCCCCGGGTTCCTAGTCTCAGCTCTCCCGTCTGTGCTTTAAATAGATGGAGGCAGTGCGAATGCCAGTTACTCAGCATTCTTTTCCCACAGCAGGGGGGTGGCTCATCCCTGGAACCAGCAGCCTGTGCCCACCCGCCACCCCCCACCCTCAGTTCGGAGGGCCCCTCTCATTTCCCTCCACGCACGGCTGTGAAAGGTACCCCGCCCTAAGGAACCACCGGCCATCGCCCTACCCGAGCCCTTACGCACATCGGAATAATTCTCCAAGTAAGTCTGACGTCGAAGTCGGCCTGGGGCTTGGGGGTGGATGGGAGACCACCGTGCAGGAAGGCATCTGCAGGGTGGGTTCCAGAGATCCGCGGGCGGGGGAGGACCTCTTCTGCAGCACACACCCAGGACAGTTCTTCAGTGGCTCAAGAGGGACCTTTATTTCAGGTCCATGCCATTGCTGCTGGCTCAGCCACTGTGAGGTCCAGACGAGGGGCTTGTGGTTCTGAATGCACTCAGTTACTGCTGGAGCTTTTCCACCCCAGAACTGTGGGTTTGTCTCTAGGTTCCCACGTTTGGGTATTTCGTGAACCTCTCTAAAGTGATGATGTTGGTTACTGGCTAGACCCATGCACGATCTTCCATGATTCTCCCACTGATCCCTTAAGTATGTTTCTCCACATGTGGTGCCTGGACCAGCAGCAGCATCACCTGGAAATTGGCCCAGGCGTACTGAATGAGCGGCTCCCAGGGAGCCTGATGTGTGCTTACAGACTACGAACGCAGGGCCAGACCATTAAGATCCATTTGTCTAACTTCCTCTAACACCACGTATGCCCAGACTTAATTTTGTCTGCTCTAAAAGGAGGATCATAGCTAATGAACACCATAAAACAATTAAGCAATTAAAGCTGATTTGAAATGAAAGGAGCTGATTTAGTAAAGAAACAATCATGGGGTCTTGTTCAACCAGCGGCTAGACTCTGAGGCTAGAAGATCATATTTTTGTCTTGCCTGGAGTAATGGTTTTTATGATCATTTCATCTTCCTCTCTCTCTTTTAAAGATTTTATTTATTTATTTGACAGACAGATCACAAGTAGGCAGAGAGGCAGGCAGAGAGAGGTGGCGGGGGCGGGGGGAAGCAGGCTCTCGCTGAGCAGAGAACCGGATGCGGGGCTCGATCCCAGGACGCTGGGATCATGACCCGAGCCGAAGGCAGAGGCTTTAACCCACTGAGCCACCCAGGCGCCCCAAGATCTTTTCATCTCTTAAGAAATAAAAATTTGGGAAAAGGCAGGTTAAAGTTATATTTATGTTTATTTTTAAAGATAATTAATTCCCAATCAAGTGATCATGATGCCCTTTTCTACAGGGCATCTGTTGATCTGAAGATAAAGAAAAGCTTGGGTTTACTGGAATTTGTTTTCTAATATATACAATTGACCATAATTGTTTGCCTTGGATGACCAATTAAATGGGCCAATGGGTGGTCTTCTGCTTCTTTTAATTACTTATTCGTTTGAGAGGAATCGAGAGCACAAGCAGGGGGAGCAGCAGGCAGAGGGAGAGGAAGAAGCGGGCTCCCGGCTGAGCAGGGAACCGGGTGCAGGACTCAGTCCCAGTGGGATCAGGACCCGAGCCGGAGGCAGCGGCTTCCCCGATGGAGCCCCCAGGCGGGCTGCACCGCCTGCTGTTTGAAGCCACACCCATTCTGTCTCCGGCGCTGGGTGGCTCCACTTGTTGCTGGTGTTCCCCCACACGCAGACTCTTGGAAGCCCGCCCGCCCCACTGACGACGCTTTCTTATACCCATAGCCTATTCTGACAGTCCATCTGCGTGTTTGTCCATGCTCCAATCCCACGAGAGCTGGCCCAGCCTTGGGACCCCTGCCCACACCGGCATGCTGCCCATGAGCCACGGCGCCGGCCCGCCCACCAGCTCTAGGTAACGTATGTCTGGACGGGACATGCACTATCCCGGGATGGTGAGTGTGACATCACGCCATTCCCACCCATTGCTTTTTATTCTGCCCCTCACTGTGGGCAGCTGGGCTGTTACTGGTAGTTCTGTCCCTAACCTGGGATCCCAGGTTACATGACCATGTGTTAGTGCTCCAGTCTGTCTTCAGGGAGGACCAGTGGCCCTTGGGGTGGCATGCGTGGAGCTGGGCTGTAGCAGAGGGAAACCCGGACCCCCATCCCGGCTCTGGTACTTCCTAGTTCCTATAGGGGACAAGTCTCTTAAACTCTCTGAGCCTCATTTCTACAAGAAAAAATATGCTGTATAACCCGTCCTCAGCTTGTCTTTACAGAGTTGTTGGGGTCAGCAGGTGAAATTTGAAGAAATGTTTCTAGAACCATTTTTCACAAGAGCTATTAAATTTAGGGGGAAAAATGTGTTGGCTTTTCTGTGGCTACAGGATCAAAGTCCTGAACGTGTATGCTGATAACTAGTAAAGAACCGTGAATATTTTATTATTAGCTTGAAAATAATGTACAGGGAGATTGCCTTAAAAATCAAGCTGATTGGTAAATGTATCGCTGTTTTTCATAGATTATTAAAAAAATAAGTCAAAGTTGAACGTCAACTTTCATGTTCTGGAGAAACAGGCTCAGAGATATTAAACGATTTAACAGGTTGTTGGCTCACAGGTTATCTTGACTATGAAAGCAGTGTGATTTGTTGTATATAGAATACCAAAATATGCCCAAAATCTTAATCCTTTCGGCTAGGAAACAATTCCTTTATAATAAGAATCTAAGTGTTTACTCTTTTTGTGTGTGTGTGTTAAAAGATTTATTTATTTATTTATTTGACAGACAGAGATCACAGGTAGGCAGAGAGGCAGGCAGAGAGAGGGGGGGGGAAGCAGGCTCCCCGCTGAGCAGAGAGCCCGATGCGGGGCTCGATCCTGGGACCCTGAGATCATGACCTGAGCTGAAGGCAGAGGCCGAACCCACTGAGCCCACCGGCCCCGCATTGTCTACTCTTAAAAAATTAAGCAAACAATGCACAAAGCAGCCAGCTGTTCGAGGGCCAGAGGTGGCCCAGAGCCTGCACACCATTAAACGGACTAACCTGCAGGTTACAGACCGCTGGCTCCGGGGACCCGGTATTCTGATGGGGCATCTCCGCGCTGTTTCTTCTCTCTGTGTAGGGGACAGTAAACTGCTTTGTTTAGCTCGGGTTTGTTTTCCAGGTCAGATTCCCCTGAAATACGGCGTGGGGCTTGGTAAACAGCACAGCTCGAGGTGGAGTAAGGGAAACACGTTCCTCTGTAGAAAGACATTTTCTCAAAGCAACGTTAGCTAGTTGGATGCGGCTTAAATGTGAGGCTAGACGAGGGACTTCATACCCGTGTCCAGCGGCCTCCTCCGCGGATCGGGAAACAGGCCGGGAACTGGCCGCAGCCCAGGGGGCCCGACACAGCCGGCGAATTCAGGGCGGCACTGGGATCTGCGCCCGGGTCTGGCTCGGGGCTGCTCGCCCTGCACGGTGTCCCGCGGACCTGCGCGCTACTGCGAGACCGCGCGGGGGTCTTTTCTTTTCTCACCTTAGTGTCCAGGAGGGTGCTGTTTCCCCAGCAAGAGCCCCAGCGGCGCGGCGGGGCTTGCCCGTGAACACAGACGCCTGGGCATGTCCCCCGGGACCTGTCAGGGTGTCTGATCCAGAGCCCCGACGACCGGCCTGGAGCGCGGCCGGGCAGGAGCCACGGGCGGCAGCAAGCTTTGCGGGCCGCCCGGTACTTTGGTTCCTCGCTGCTGGATGGGACAGTAGCTCTGCGCACCTGACAGACCAGGGCGCCGGGGGAGGGGGTCTCGGGGTCGGTGTCCCCGTGCGCCGTCCGGGGCCTCTCTCCGCGTCTCTGGTGGCCTGAGCATCTCCGTTTCCCCTTCAGCCAGTACCCCAGCCTGTGGTCTGTGAGCAACGGCACCATCACGCCCGGGGCTCCGGCGGCGGCGATGGCCAACGGGCTCGGCGCGCAGTTCTTCCGCGGCTCGCCCGCGCACGCGGCGCCTCTCACCCACCCCGGGCAGGCCTCCTCCTCCTCGGGATCCCCGCTGTACGAAGGGGCCCCCACGGCCACAGACATTCCCGACAGCCAGTACGACGCGGCGGCGCAGGCCCGCCTCCTAGCCTCGTGGACGCCGGTGTCACCACCTTCCATGTGAAGCAAGGCCTGCGTTGGGGCAGGCGCGGGACTTCGTGTGGGGCGTCCGCTGTGGACCTGATTGCCGTTCCGGGTACAACGTGGCAGCTCATGGGTCCAGGGGAGGAAATAGTCCCCATCACCCTCCCTTTAAGGCAAGAGGAGGGGTCCGCGTTCTGCTCTTCTCGGGAGCGCGGTGCCCGCCGTGCGCGGCCGCTGGTGCGCGCAGGTGAATAGGGCCCGGAAGCCTCGCCGCTGGCCGGACTTAGCGCCATTCACAGTGAAAATGACTTGCTGGGGTCCAGAAACTCTGTCTGCCTCTCGTAGGGCACGTGGGTGACTTGGCCCATCGGAGTCTATAAACTCCAGCGGTCCTACTGGGCAAGGTAAAAAGCACACTTAATTCCCCGCCTTTGCTTGGCGGTAGTTTCCAGGCCCCTTGTGGCGCGGCCGCGGGGCTGCGCTGCGACGGCCGGAATCCTGCCATCACCGCTGAGGACCGCAGCTTGTAGCTGAGACGCAGCTTTGCCTGCTCTGCCCGCTAGAATGTGTTTGTTCTGAGCATAGGTAGTTAATCTCTTGTATTGTTAAACCTATGATTGTTTGTATTTTTCTTCTAAGTAGCCAAAGACAATCAGCAGGAAACATTTTCTGCAAAATAAAGGCAATCTCCAAAGTCTAGTTATTATTCAGACTCCTCTTTTGGGGCGGGATTTTGTGATAGCTGATGTGAAGACCTTGTCCCAAACGGGCATTTTTAAGTCTGTTGTGAACCCTGATACTTTCTCTGGTGAGCCGGAAGGGAAATCTGCATGTATACCACAACCCTGCAGAAGATGACAAGTGATTTTCAAGAGATTAGGTAGTCAGCACTGAATCTCGGATAGTGACAGCATAGAACAGTAAAGAGGAGCGTGAGATGTGTGCCGGATTCAAGCAATTCAAACAAAAGCCTATCCAATGAATTGACAAAAAGTTACAGCTTATGTGTTTGGTCAATATGGCATTTATAAGTATCTTTCCTGCTTGTGTTCCCAGCGGAGAACCAGAATGGTGCTTTGTGCTTGATCGGGGCAATTTCTCCATCTAGTGGCTGAATCCTTAATTTGATGCTATTCTTTGGGGCTTCAGAAGCCCTGCTTGCTGAGAGCTGGGGATGGCCCATCCATGGGCGCTCGGCGGCATGATGGATGCATGTGGTATCATGGACGCTGGAGGTTAAGAGGAATAAGGCTAAGGGGCTTTGAAACTTCCCAAAGAAAGGGAGGAAGTGTTTAAAAGTCAGCATTACTCACTTAGGAGTTACCGTATTGAACTCATGACTTATCATTGCCAGGGGCTCAGTCCAGCGCTCGGGTCTACCTGCCCTTCCGGGACACACAGTGATCCACTTACCTTATTGAGTGTGAAGCCAGAACTCAGTGCGAAGGGCTGAATATTTAGAGTACTGGTGCCTGCCGTCCAAGTGGGACATGGTTCTCTTCCACCATTTCACCCTTGAAAGTTTTCCTCAATATCACAACTACTAGATTTTACTGCTGCTTGCATGCAGATGCATCCTAAACCAGAAGATTTATTGACAGACACTTTAGAAGAATATTTTCTCAGCAAACTTCTGCCTGGATAGAACTGGGAGATGAAACTGGCCACAGTCTGCACTGTGTGGCTCCTGCCTGGCCGAGGTGCCAGCAGGGGCTGCTGGAGAAGGGCTGGGCTTTGAGGGCGTGGACAGCCCCCTGGGTTCCCACAGGGCTGGGAGTCCGCCCGGCTCTGTGAAGGCTGCCACCAGGGTCTTGTCCTCCTAGGGTCCACCCCAGCGCCCATCCCCTGGCAGGCCGGCAAGTGTCAGGACTCCAGGACTGACCTGAAGGCATAATGGGAGCCTGGATGGAGGGTTCTGGAGGGCATGGTCCGGCGCCACAGGGGGACTGAGTCACACAGCCCTTACCTGCAACGACGGAGAAAAAAAAATGCTCGCCCATCAGGGTTGTTGTGAAAAACGAAAGAGATAAACCTCTTGGAAAGTGGGTAGAAACAGTGACATGTGCTATAGTATCATAGGTAAGATTCCAAGCCAATAAAACAAATTGTTGCCAGCCTCTATTTATTCTACCTATTAGAATAGAGTACGGCTGCATAGAAAGAACACCTAGTCGAGATCCTTGGCCGTCAGTCCTAACTCAGAATGCAATGGGAAAGTCCTCTGAGTTGTTTCTCTACCAAGATTAAGGTAGGTCCTAAAGTTTTCAAGAATAATAAATATATAGCCCAATTTTTAAAGAAGATTATACAATCTGACCTCCTTGTCTTTGGGTTACAGAGGGTCTGACCCCCCTGTATCTATACAAGATGAAAGTGATCTTCAAACATTGTTCCCTGCCACTTTGAATGTATGTGGTCAGATTGTTTCATTCTTTTTTCTTTTTGGGGAAGGTGGTGGTAATAGATATGGATGATGCCTTCTAAAAAGAAGAATACTTTTCAAAATATGTATTTAAAAGGAGACCATGTAATGAACACATTCCTGACCAGGAAAAAGGGCAAGTGGGTCCATGATATCTGTGTAAGATTAAGATGGCACATCTGAAATCAGGTTAAAATTACAGCCAACCAGAAAACTAGAAGTTCACATAAAGTTAAAGGGATCTAAACCCCCAATTCTTTTTTTTTCTTGGCATAATATTATATACGTTTTTAAAAATGCATTATCTCACAGTAGAAAATTGTAGAGCTCTATAATAAAAACACTGCATTTGGATTGTGGCGGTACACCCAGAAACCTACAGGTGGCTTGTGATTAAAATCCTCAATTCCCAAAGCTATAGTTTGGAGAAGAAAAGCTTATTTTTGTCATATCTAAATATGTTTATAATTCTAATTTTTTCTTATATAAAAAAGAAGAGGCTAAATTACTCTCTTCTTTTTCCAATTAAAAAAAAAGCTCGTGGGGCGCCTGGGTGGCTCAATCGTTAAGTGGCTGCCTTCAGCTCAGGTCATGGTCCTGAGGTCCTGGGATCGAGCCCCACATCGGGCTCACTGCTCAGCGGGATGTCTGCTTCTCCCTCTTCCACTCCCCCTGCTTGTGTTGTACTCTCGTTATCCCTCTCTCTGTCAAATAAATAAATAAATAAATAAATAAATAAATAAAACATTTAAAAAATAATTTCTGGAGTGCCTGGGTGGCTCGGTCGGTTAAGTGTCCAATTCTTGATTTTGGCTCAGGTCATGATCTCAGGGCTACGGGATTGAGGCCCACATGTGGGGAAGCTGCTTGTCTCCCTCTCGCTGCCTCTCCCTCTCTCTAAAATAAATAAATAAGTCTTTAAAAAAAATAATTTCACATTAGGAATCATAAATAAAATTTATTGTTTTTAAGTTTTCAAACATATTAGTATAAAACTATGATATCATTAGCCTGCAAAAAGCTAGTATTTTATCAAATAAATTTTATATAAACATCATAGCAATGCCGTGCAGGTGTATAACATGTTAAGCAAATATGTGACCACAGAGCTTTAGGGTTGGGGAGCCATGTAGCCACAGCAGAGTGAGGCGCCCACATTGCCTGGTGGCGGGGTACTGTCCCTGGAGCGTCAGCAGTGATGAGAGGAAGGTAAGTGCCATCAACTCAAAACAACCTTGAAAAGAACAGAATTGCAGCTCGGAAGTCAGCAAAGGAGATAGTCTGGAATTATAGAAAATATTCAGTTCTAAACAAGAAGGAAAAAGTTGAAAAAGACGGGCCAGTTGGAAAACAAATAGCAAGCTGGTGATTTTAAACTCAGTCTTGGGAGAATTCGAGTCCGTGCAAGCAGTCTAACCAAAGCAAAGGCATGGGCTGTCAGACATGGAATGAAAGCAAGACCTAGCGGTGCTCCCTACAGCCAGCACACTTTAAATCTAGATGCCCATGTGTTAGAAGAAAACCCCGGGAGAAGATTCGCCATGGGAAGGAATGCGGGTCACAATGAAGCTGGAGTGTCTGTGTTGGTCGTAGGTCGGCTGGGCTGCAGAGCACAGAATAGTCCAGAGTAGGGCAAGCAAGGGGAGCAATGGTTTGGGAGCCTCCTGTAGGACACAGGACCTGGGCCTGTCCAGGCACGCCTTCCACCCGGAGGACAGGGCCAGCGACACCTGCTGTGGGCCGGCGACTGCACGCGTCTCTGAGTCTTCCGCTTTTCAGCGGGGAATATTTACTGTGATTGTCTCTTGTTCGCAGGGCATGGGGGGTGTGGCGGAAACCTTTTGTTTGCTAGAGTGGCGTCCAGAAGTGATGTAGGTCATGGGACCGAGGGCTGAGCCTGACTCTGGGATCGCTTGTTCACACGAGGACAGACCGTGATGCTGTCATTATCGGCCTCTTCACTCTTGCCTGTGTCTGCACCCTTCACTGTGGGGCTCCTCAGCTCCTCCCCCACAAGGGCAGAGTCTTCTTCCCACTTTTCACGTCCCCAGATTAGCCGTGTGACCTACCTACTTTGTCCAGTGGAATGTGGGCAAGAGGGACAATGTGTTGGTGGGGAGACAAGGCTTCAGCCACTTCCTCGAGAATGTCACTGGGAGCTAAACTCTTCCCTTCTGGGCCCAGAAGGTACACGGAAGGAGCAGAGCCCTGGCAGCCGACCCGCAGAACTGCGGTGCCAAAGGGAGCTTTGCCTGCAGGCCCACGGGCATCGTGTCACGTCACTAAGATCTTGTGGGGGATCGCTCTGCAGCAAAAGCAAATGGATACGGAAACTGGTACTGAGAAGTGGGACGCCACCGTAGCCAAAAACTAAACCATGTGAGATTAGCTTTGGGATGGCTGGGGGAAGGCCAGGAACCTTTTAAATCTGGGGGTGTGGCTACCCATATTCACTAGCACAAAACGTTAGGCAAAACTGTCACCTGCAGTAACTGGGAAGTTAGGGAAGTCACCGGGGAGCGTGCGGAACTGGGCAGCTGGTGCCCACACAGAGGACTGAATGGCTTTCGGCAGCAGGTGGTAAGAGATGAGCTCAAAAAAGGAACTGGCCGGTCTCCAAGCAAAACGTGGAGGGAATTTACAGGTTCCAGAACTTGCTAGGGAATCATTTCTCACATCCAGCCCGTCCAGCTTGGGTCAAAAGCAAATCAGCAGCACCGCCCGAATGGCAGGGCTGTGGGATGAAGACCGAATCAAGGGTATGAAACAACCTTTGTTAAGACTTCCGAATGGATCAGGGGGATTCTAGAAAGCCTTTCTACTGCAACACATCTCTAAGGACTTTATCTCACACCTGCCTCAACTGTCCAGAGGGCCGTGCAGCCTGAGCGCCCCATCACGCACCAGTGACTCGTCCAGCCATAAACCTGGGCACGCGCAGCACTCATCTGTCATCACAAGGAAATGGGAGTTTCCGCAACACTCAAGGGGCTCCTCGAGTTGACAGGGTATGAAGGGAGGTGCCCAGAGAAAGGAGCTGAGAAACATCCCTTCACCCGAGCTCAAGAGGTATCCTGAATCCCAGTGTCTTCTCCAAAGACAGCAATAGGGCACACTATGCAATAAAAGAGGAAATTAAGGAAGAGAGAGCGAGATAAGTGAATGTTCCTGACTGAGTCTCAGACCAGCCTTCTCACTCCTCAGAGCATCCAAGATTTGCAGAGATGGTGCCAGATTTTGGATAAGGAGCAAGATGGTGTTAAAAAAAAATGGATCTATTTTATCCAGAACACGAACTCTTCAGGGCAGCAAGCAGACTATCCCACTGGCTACTTGCTGGGCCGGTTGAAAAGTGCTGTGAAATTTATTCAACAGAAGACACACAACCCAAAAGACACCAGGAGCTTGCATCAACAGTGCACAAGGGAACAGAGGAAGGCATCATACTGGACAAGGAAAGCGGCCACCAGGGAGTGTGGACGCAGAGGCCATGGGAGCGAATGGGTTTGAAGAGGGTTTCAGATTGTTGTCAGGGACGCTATGCTTGTGTCCATGTGGATAGCCATCGAGTTTGAGAGCAGTTGATGGTAAATGTTAGAGTATTAAGAAAGCATGAGAGAAACAGCAAAATCTCTGTGGGAAATCTAGAAACCACACACGACTCTCTGATGGAATGGTTTGGCTTACGTCTGGAAAGAGAGAGCAGAGGGCTTAAAGAATCCCATCTGTAGCCAGTAAAAATGTTGCCTTTGAAGGTAAGGGTCAACAGCTAATAAAAAAGGACACAAGGTTGAAAAGTTGGGACGCCTGGGTGGCTCAGTCAGTTAAGCATCTGCCTATGGGTCAGGTCATGATCCCAGGGTCTTGAGATCGAGTCCCACATCCGGCTCCCCACTCAATGAGGAGTGTGGTTCTTCCTCTCCCTCTGCCCCTCCCCCACTTGTTCTCTCTCTCTCTCTCAAATAAATAAATAAATAAATAAATAAATAAAGTCTTTAAAAAAAAAAAGGACATGAGGTTGAAAAGTCAGAAATCTATAGAAATGTTGTAAGGGTTTACAAAGAATTCTTTAAACCCGAGAAAGTGAACATATCTTACTGAGCTAAGAGAAGATCAAGTATGAGCTCTGTTGGGCTCAGGAGAATAAGTCAGACGACAAAGAGCACAGAGTGTACATCAGAATATACGTCTTGACCACTGAGAGCACGGAGCAACTGCCGCCAAGAGCAAAAGGCTAAGTCAGCTACACTGAGAGCTCCAAGGGCAGACCAGACAATACCGCACAGCTCAGGGGGCTCAGAAAATGCTTTGCCTTAGATAGAGGATGAAGGTGAACAGTGCACCTCGATTCTGAAGGTTGGAGCACAGAGTTGAGAGTAAGCAAGCCATGCAAAGTATCAGACGACACAGGGCTTGGCTGGTCACCGGAGCAAGAAAGTGAACACTGAAGAAGGAACACAGACAAGTATTTTCTGGGTGGAACTCTATGAGCGATAGAAGGTAAGAGAATTTGTAAGCAAGGAAGGTTTGAGTTCAGTGACAGCGGTGTGAAGCTTGCTCTGTTCAACAGTAAAAGCTCCCCTGGAGACTGAATGAAATGCCTGCACCTGAAAGTTGAATTTCTTAGCCAGTTCCGTGAGCAGGGAGACCTGGCTTTGCAGGGGCATCTGGGTCTGCAAGATCATGAGTCGGAGGATAACCAACCAATGGTAACCAACAGGCCTCTTCCGAGCGTCAACTGGTGAGCTCCCATCCTCCACTGACACACATTAGGTTGTGCCTTTCTTCTACACGGAAGCAAAGAGATTTACCAAGAAGTGTCCCCCCTGGAGACATCAGATGCCTCCTCTGGGCCCGGGGCCAGCTCCTGAGGACGAGGGGACAATAGGCTCTTTGCCCCATGCCTGTGTGTTAGCAAATGTTCCTTTTCTTTTTTAAAAAATTTAAAAAAATTATTCTAAGCAAACTCTACATCACACATGGGGCTCGAACTCATGACACCAAGATCAAGAGTCTGATGCTCCCCCGACTGAGCCAGCCTGTTTCTCATTAAATAGGCGTGCCTTGAGGTTTCTCTCTTCTTAGTCTTTCTTCATTTACAAAGGTTTGGGCTTGTGAAGGGCCTCGTGTCTTGACAGTAGATGACCTTGGTGCCCGAGAGAGCAAACCAATCTGTTCAGGGTCTTATTTCAGAAAAGACTATTCTGAATGTCTTGTCTCTTTCCCAGAAAGAGCAAATAATCCATCCCTAACAAATGAGATGATCATTTTCGTGGATACCCCCTCTTAGCCTGTTTAAGAACAAGCCTACACTCGCATGTGAGCAAAGGAAGAGCAACCCTGATCCTACAGTATCGTACTGACGTTTGTATGAACATCTCCTCCCATCAGGCCTCCATGCACCCACCTCCAATGGCTGTGTGGTTGGAGTGTCTCGTTACACAAGGCATTTCACGGGCTTCCACGTTCCTAGGGAGCCGTATGTTGACGTATGTTGATCACTCAGTCCCCCAGTTCTGTAGAACCTAACTTCGTCCTCCAGCTGTGTTAATGGGTTTTAGACGGGAGAACGCTGTGTAACGAATAACCTCCAAATCTCAGGCACTCTCGAAAACCGAATCTTTATTTCTCACTCACACTGCATGCCCGTGTTTATGACTGAGGTCTGTGGCTCTGCTCCAGGCAGGGCTGGTCTGAAAACTGTCCATGGGTTTTTTCCTTAGGGACCAGGCTTGGGGGAGACCTTGTCTGG
The DNA here is from genome assembly GCA_003697995.1 of Taxidea taxus jeffersonii. Taxonomy (NCBI): domain Eukaryota; kingdom Metazoa; phylum Chordata; class Mammalia; order Carnivora; family Mustelidae; genus Taxidea; species Taxidea taxus. Next base: position 38,276 of record ML109914.1, read on the forward strand.
GTATACAGTTCTCACGGTGGAGGTTGGAAGTGGTAAGAGATTCAACAGAGTCTCCCGCAGCAGAAACCCCCAACGTTTCCTCCTTTCTTCTTTTTTTTCTTTTCTCTTTAAATAATTTTTTTCAGATATTTATTTATTTATTTTTTAGAGAGAATGGGAGCAGGTTGGGAAGGGGCAGAGGGACAGAGAGGATCTGAAGCAGACTCTGCCCTGAGTGTGGAGCCCAACGTGGGGCTTGAACTCTCAACCCTGAGATCATGACCTGAGCCAAAATCAAGAGTCAGGTGCTCAAGTGACTGAGCCACCCAGGTGCCCCAAGATTTATGTATTTATCTGAGAGAGAGAGAGAGAGAAAGAGAGAGCATGCTCATGAGCTTGGGGAGGGGCAGAGGGAGAGAGAGAAAAGCAGACTCCCCGCTGAGTAGTTGGAGCCCCATGTGGGGCTTGATCGGACGACCCTGAGATCATGATCTGAGCTGAAATCAGGAATCAGAGTTTTAACCAACTGAGCCACCCAGGTGCTGCCCCCCCAACTTCCCACGTTTCTTAAACTTTTACTGATGACCAGCAAGCTTTAACTTTCACTCACATTATGTTAGCCAAATCAAGTCATGGCTAAGCCCCACTTCAGCGGAATGGGGAACCCTAACTCCCCGCCCGGAGCGCTCAGTGGGAGACAAGAGTGACTAGTCAGGAGACAATAATGCAATTTAGCATCACCATCCAACGCTGAGTCAAATAATTTAGTGTGAATACGATAATTTTCCCCACCACAAATAAATACTTTTTAAGTAACAGCTTCTTAATGACTTGCCATGTGTATAATTAAGAAATTTTGTGTTTCAGTTCTAATTAATGTATCTCCTGTGTTGGGTAAATGATTTTTAAATATACTGTTTAAAAAGTCCTTATAAAAGAAAAGCGGACCCCTCCCTTTTACCCTTTCCTTCATTTGTCACCTGTAATTACTTTATACCAGGATTCACAGAAAACCCGCGTTAATGAACATTCTTCTTAAAGTAAAATTTGGTTCTACAAACTGGCGGGAGAAAACATTATAATTACAAAGACGTTTACATAGCAAAATCCCTTGGAAACCAAACAACACAAAAAAAGCAAAAGAAGACTTCAAGTGAGACGCTTGTCTGTGAGCTGAGGGGTCTTACTGGGTCAGCGCTGGGACAATGGCGGGTGCGTGGTACAGACCGGCTCCAGGTCCACCCCACCTTCCCTGCAGAGTGGTTTCCCTGCTGAGAGTTTGAGCAGCCCTCGTTCCACATGGACTCTGTCCTGGAGCTGATTTGCTTGCGGAGGTTCTGGAAACGGAGGCTCCCCTTCCCAGCTCTGCTCGCTATTGCCCTCCCTCCACTTGAAAGGAAAGGTTTACTGCTGACTCACCAGGATCTTCATTGACTCAGGTGTAAAGGCCTCCAGACATCAAACGAAAGGACAATTGTTCAATTTCAGGGCATCATAAAGGTCCCAGACTCCCCCCAATAAATCCCACGAGACACTCACTTCCCAGCATCCAGACACACACCACTTTGGTTCCCGCCACCCGCAGAAGGAAGCTGGCCGCGCTGACTCCCAGCCCTTAGATCCTGGAAGCTGGTAACAGCTGTCATTCTGGGTGACGCTGATGCATTTGTCGCTATTCTGCGTGCATTGCTTCTGTCAACTCAACCTCCTGAGCAGCAACCTCTCCTCTTTTCTTAGAGAAGGAAGCAGAGGTAGAGAGCAGTGAACTGTCTCTTCCAAGGTCACACGGCTGGGAGGTGGGGGAGGGTAAGACACGTGCCCAGGCACCAGAGTGTGCTTGGCTTGGCAGGACTACGTCAGGTGTGCCTCCCAGATCTGACATGTGGGACCACGGAGGGTTGACACACGCACAGGCAAGGCTGCCATGACTCCAAGGGGGAACCCAAGAGGTGTCTGATAGGCTAAATGACATCATACAGGGGAGATGGTGTCAGTGGGCTTACCAAAGCCCAAGGCTGCATGCTGGGAGCAGGAGGGGATGGAGGGAGGGGTGGGAGTGTCATGTGCAGGGCGGCGAGGCGGTCGTGAGGTGCAAACGGGCGTTGGAAGAGGGAGGCGTGCGACCCTCACACCTCCACCGTGCTGGTGTCCTGACCCCCTCTGTCGGCAAGGACTGAACACTGAACACGGGTGTGCTAACCCTGTGTTAGGGTGGGGAGGAAACCCCATCACTCCATCCAAAACGAGAGGGAAGTTTTAAAGGAAGACACACTTGAATCATGCTAAGTCTTAGGAGAAAGGGCGACCTGGGCTGGGACTGCCTTAAGGAAGGTTGTGAAGAACATGTGTCCAGGGAGGTGACTGAAGCCAAGCCCGAGTCCCAAAGCCCCAGGCAGGGGGAGATGGTGGGAGCGCGTTCCTGGGGACCCGGCCGCAAGCAGAAGGTCTACATGGATGGAGTGTAGGGAGCCAAGGAGGGCGGGAGGTAGAGGGGTGGGGGCAGGACAGGACCGGGCGGGACAAGACCAGCCACGACTTGTGTGGTTTTAAATCGCGGTAAAACGCATACACCATAAACAATTTACCATCGTCACCGTTTCTGTGTGTATAGCTCAGTGGCTTCAGGGACACTCTCATCGTTGTGAGCCATCCCCACCGTCCATCGCCAGAACATTTTCATTCTGTCCTGTTTGAGCACTCCCTCCCGTAGCCCTGGCCACCAGCCTTCTCCTTGCTGTCCCTGGGGACTCACAGAAGTGAGATCTTAAGGTTTGTCTTTTGTGACAAGCTTCTTTCACTGAGCCTAATGCCCTCAAGTCTCATCCCTATGAAAGGGAATTTCCTTCCTTTTAAGCCTAAATGATATTCTATTGTTTATATCACATTTTTACAAAGATTTCATTTATTTGTTGGAGAGAGATCATGCACATGAGCTGGGAGAGTGGCAGAGGGAGAGGGACAAGCAGACTTCTGCTGAGTGGGGAGCCCCACACGGGCTCCACCCATGACTCCGAGATCATGACCCGAGCCAAAAATCAAGAGTCGGGCGTTCAACTGACTGAGCCACCCAGGAGCCCCGTCTCTTCTTTCCTTTCTTTTTTTTTTCCCCCTTTGAAAAGAATTAAAATTTTACTTGATTAGTCTACCAACCATAAGACTGAACAAATTTCACAAAAGAAGAGGTATCAGTCGGGAAGGGCTTGGTTCAGGATGGGCTTTGCAACAGGAAGCCCTCACCCTCCGTGCCTGGTGATCAACGCAGAAGGGGAAAGCCAAACGGGAGGGCATCTGTTTTGCATTTTGCAAGGGAATTTTATAATATTTCAGTGCTGATGTGAAAAGTGTCGACCTCTTTCAGGAAAAGAGATAGTTAACATTGAACACACTTATTTAATATTAGCAATTTGGTACCATTCTAAATGTCTATCTAAAAAGTATTTTATCGGTCCAAAGATCTTGCTAAGAGAAGAACTGAGATACTGATCACATCAACCTTTTCATGAGGTTTAGATAGAAAAGTTTACTTGAGTCTTTCATTTGGGATTGAAATGTCTGTAGCTTATAATGCAAATCCATAGGAGAAGTTGCAAAATGTTTTGTGCTTAGAAAGAATGATTTTTAAAGACTATACTTTTAAATGATATAATGTTTGGATTATAATAAACATTATTGACCAGATCCAAAGAAAAAGCTGATTTTAGGTGATTCATGCATGCTTCTTTTCACCCACTAGGAGAATCCACTTTAAAATTGTGCTTATGATTTTTTTCCTCAAATCGCATCTGAGCTGTGGAGTATGTTCCAGTAGGAATGCCAGGATCTGTTGTTTAACGGCTAGTTATAAAGATACTGAATGACCAGAGAACAGAACCCAGGGATGGAGGACTAGAGGTCTCTACCAGGGTGATGCAGGGGTCATGGGACTATAACAACTCAGGCTGTGGAGAAAGGGGATACTGCTTTCCGGCTGGGGACCTAGGACGTTCAATAGTGGCTCCACGGAGAAGCTGAAAAGGCAAATCAGACCATCCGTGACTCTGTCATCTGTTCATTACTCTTCCCAGTCAATGAAAAGGGAAAAATTTTTTTTTTCAAAATTTTATTTAGATTCTAGTCAGCAACATTGAACAGAAGCAGAATTCAGTGATTCATCACTGACATACGACTCCCAGGGCTCATCACGGCAGGTGCCTCCTTAATGCCCATCCCCCATCTAGCCCCCCCCCCCGCCCATTCGTTCTCTACCCTTAAGAGACTCTTATGGTTTGTTTTCCTCTCTCTCTTTTTTCCCATTCCCACAGGGTCATCTGTTTTCTTTCTTAAATTCCACATATGAGTGAAATCATATGGTATTTGTCTTTCTCTGACTTACTTCACTTATCTTTAGAATTACTTCACTAATCGGTATTACTATCATAGTAATAGAGAGTATTATCCAGCATAATACACTCTAGCTCCATCCACGTTATTGCAAACGGCAATTCATTCTTTTAAAGGGTTGCCTGAAATTTAGGCTACTTACCCTATTATACCATTGGGTGAGGTGGTTCTCTCTTGATGTTTCAGGGCGAGACCATCAATCCTGAGGGTTGTACCTGCCCATCTGCACCAGAAACAGTGGCCCCAGAGTTTCCTCTGCCAGAAGCTCCCTTTCCTTGTGGGAAAGGATTCGGTGAATAATCTAGTTCTCCAAGTAGATATGAACCTATTTGTATTTTCTGTTTCTCCTGTAGTCACTTTTGGAAACTTGTGTCTTTTAAAGACTTCCCCATTTAATCTGTTACTGAATTTATAAACAAAGTTTTTCCTAAAATCCCATTTTCTTTTCAACATGGATAGGAACTCCAGGGTTTCTGCCTCTGATTCTCAATCTTTGAATCTGTCTATTCTCTCTGAGTTCTTTTGATCTGTTCAGTTAGACATTCATCCACTTGAATAGATCTTTTCAAAGAACTGGGCTGGGTTTTTATCAGTGTTCCCCTTTTACATTCTCTCTTTCATTGATTTCTTATTTTTCTCTCTATCATTGTCTTTCTCCTACTTACCTGGATGTAACATGTTGTTCTTTTTCTAGATCATTAAGGTGGAAGCTCGGGCCCTTGCCTTTCGAACTCTCTTCTCTCCTAATGCAAACATTGGATGTTGTGTATTTCCCCCTAGACACAGTTTCAGTTGCATATCACAAATTTTGCTATGTGTATTTCTATCATTTACTACAAAATATTTTTAAAATGTTTCTGGTTTCCTTTTTTTTTTAACACACTGGTTATTTAGAAGTGTTAATTAGATTTTTAAATATTTGGGGATATTCTATGTGTTTATCCTTGCAATTGTCATCAGAGAGTATACTCTGGCGTCTATTACTGGGTGCGCATAGAGACTCTTCTTACAACCTATGGTATACTTGATGCTCATGAAAGTCTCATGTACACTTTCAAAGGGTGTTCATTTTACAGGTACCATAAGTAGTTCTTTACGTTGGTGGAAAGCACTGTTTAAATCTTCTATAGCCACACTGATCTTCAGTCAATTACAGAAGGAGGGTGTGGTGATCCGTGACTATAGTAAATGGCTTGTCTGTTTCTCTTTTCTGTCTTGTCCTCATTTTGTCTTGTGTGTTTTGAAGCTCTGTTGTTAGGCGAATACACCCTGCAAATTCGTCTTCTTGGTACACTGAGTTTTAACTTTGTGAACTGTGCTGCTACATCTCCGGTCATGCTCTTAGTCCTGGAGTTTCTACCTTGATTTGACTATAACCACACCAGCTTCCTTATGCAGAATTTGGAATATTTATCATTTTTCAACCTTTTCCTTTCAACCCCTGTCTTTATAATTAAAGTATATTTTCTTTTTCTTTTTTTTTAAAAGATTTTATTTATTTATTTGATGAAGAGAGAGAGATCACAAGTGGGCAGAGAGGCAGACGGAGAGAGAGAGGGAAGCAGGCTCCCCGCCGAGCAGAGAGCCCGATGCAGGACTCGATCCCAGGACCCTGAGACCATGACCTGAGCTGAAGGCAGAGGCTTAACCCACTGAGCCACCCAGGTGCCCCTAAAGCATATTTTCTTGTCAGTAACTTCGAGTTGGATCTTACTATTTTATATGACAACAATTGCCTTTGATTGAAGTGTTCAGTTCCTTTACGTTTCATATTCTTCTTGACCTGGTTGATGTCTCCCATGTGGGAGTTTTATTTCATTTAACCCACTTGTGTTTGTCTTTGTTGCCCACTTCCCTTCCTTTTCTGTCCTCTTTTGTTTTATTTTGGACACATCAAGTATTTTTTGTTATGCAAAGTTTTACTCTTCATGCTATTATCTTTTGGTTTTCTGAGATTATGATGTTTACCTTTTTTTTTCTTAAAGATTTTATTTGACAGAGAGAGAGAGAGAGTGTGAGCAAAGCAGGGGGAGCAGCAGGCAGAGGGAGAAGCAGATTCCCTGCTGGACAAGAAGCCCAGTGCGGGGCTCCATCCCAGGACCCTGGGATCATGACCTGAGCTGAAGGCAGACACTTACCTGACTGAGTCATGTGGTGCCCCTATGATATTCATCTTTAAGTTGTTCCGGTGTAACTTCAAGTAAAATCATATTACTTCACAGTCTATGAAACTTACAAACAGCATAATTCTATTTAGTCTCTTTATACTTCCTTCTTTTTGTCTCATATTTTATGTTTACATATAAATATAAACATATATAACCCTACAAAATTATTATTATTTTTTGGTTTAAACAATATCTGACATAATATTTACCCTTTCTGGTAATCTTCATCTTTTCCTTCAGATCTGAGGTTCAGACTAGGAATTATTTTTAGCATTTTAAGTAGGATGGGTTTGCTAGAGATGAATTCTTTAAGTTTCACCGATTATCTCTATTTCACTTTCAGTTCTGAATCAGTTTCACTGATTATAGAATTCTAGTTGTCTGTGGTTTTGTTTGTGGGTTTTGTGGGTCACGCCCTTCTGTTCTGGCCTGTACTACCTGCAGGGAGAGACCAGATGTCACGCACATCACCGGAAAAGGCCGGGTCCTACATAAAACATCTCCCCCTCCCCAACGATGCTTGTAAGATCTGTTATTTATATTTTGATTTTCACCTGTCTTACTAGGTTGCTGTAAAGCTGACTTTCCTTTGCATTTATCCTGCTTAGGATTTGCTGAGAACTTTGTATCTGTAGGCAGTGTTTTTCACCAACTTTGGAAAGGCCTTAGCCATTATCCCTTAGCCTGTTTGCTCTGCTGCGTTTCTCCTTTCCTCTTCCTCTCAGACTCCAGTCACTCGCATGTTAAGCAGTTCGATGCCGTCCTACATACTTTGGTTCCTCCTCTCTGATTCTCCCTCCACTTTTTTACCTTTTTATTCAGTTTAGATTCATTTCATTGACCTGAGTTCAAATCATCGATTCATTCCTTTACAACATCCAACCTGTTACTAAACTGATCTAATGAATTCTTTATTACTGATATGTTTTTAATCTCTGGCATTTACGTGCTTCTAATTTCTAGTGTTCATGTAATTGATGAATTTTGCCATCTCTTCACAGATGTCATCAACTTTCCCCCCCACTGGATATCTCAGCATTTTCAACACAGACTTTGTAAAGTCTGACTCACCACAATTTCTGAGTCTGTTTCCTTTTTTTGCTTTTCTCTTCTTTCTTTCTTCTCTTTCTTTCTTTACTTTCCTTTTCTTTCTTTCTTTCTTTCCTTTTTTTTTTTTTTTTTTTTTTTTTAAGGAGAAGAGGTGTAGAGGGGAGAGGCAGAGGGAGAGAAAGAATATCAAGAAGGCTTCACCCCAGCGTGGAGCCTGACTCGGGGCTTGATCTCAGGACCCTGATTTCATGAACTGAACAGAAATCAAGAGCCCGACACTCACCCAAATGAGCCACACAGGCGCCCTGACATTTTCTTTTCTTTTAAAGCATATGTCATTTTTTCGTATATCTTGTAATTTCAATTTTCTGTGTTTTTGTAGAAAAGAAGAGTAGCGGTTGAAGTAAATGGCATTGATCTTATTCTTTTGGGCTGAGGGGAGGATAGTTTGATCTGATCTGTCGTAGAGTGTGGTCTGAGTGTTGCTTAGTTTTTTGAGTTCTGCTCACGACCGGCTTCCATCGTTTGGGGGACAGATCAGCAGAGCCTGGGGTGTGAACACTGGCAAGGTGCCAGGGCCGGCCTGCACTGCTTCATTTGCGAGCCGCACTATCTGAAGGCCTGAGCATCGAGGAGAGGTTGCTGTCCACAGTCTCACTCCGCTCTTGCCATCTGGGCGTCTCTCTGCACCCCCCACCTCGCAGCCCTCCTCCCCCGATTCTGGCTTTTCCCCTCAGCACCCAGTGGGGCACGGGGTGGGGGCCAGTGGGAGGCGTGGGGCAGGACTGGTCTGTGGCTCAGGCCACTCAGGGCTCCGGCCACGCTGAAGTAGATCTTGCCCTTCCTTTCCCGTACCTCCGCCCGTCGCCCGTCGCAGATTCCTCCTGTGCTTGCTCTTCTGATGTGGAGGTGAGCATTCTGCGGTCCTCCTTCCCACGATGGCTTGTCACTCTCTAGAGTGGGGTCCACTTATGCGTCTTTGTCTCCTCAGAACTCTGAACAAATGCTGTTCTTTCGTGGCTTATCTCCTTCTTTTCTTGTTGGGTTGGAGGGAGGGTCTCAGGAGTTTGTTTCTCATGGGGACCGGAAGCGAGGGCGCCCTGACGTGTCAGCGATCCACCAAATGCTTTCCGTGTTCTCTCCACCGGTTCCTTTCTTTCCTTGTAGTTTAAATGTCTACACACTGAGCGGGTTCTTTTTTCAGGGCTCATCTTTCGTGAAATGAGTTTCTTCCTGGCCGGCCGTTGAGAGCAGGGGTAAGGCCAGGCTTTCCGTGGGCAGCACTTCTCCATGTGTGCACACGTGTGTGCGTGTGTGTGCGCGTGTGTGTACGTGTGCGTGAGTCTGCAAGCAGGCAGGCAAGGGCAGAGTTGCTGATACGTGTCCCTCTTCTTCTGTGTTTATGACACGCTTGTTCCCCCAGGGTAGCCTGTTTGCGTGTGTGCTCATTTCCAATTGAACTTTTCCATTTTTAAAGTCCTGATGATCATAATTTAATTCTGAGCTGCTCCAGCACTTCTTCCTGAAACATGGATTTGCCCTGTAATGAAATGCACAGGGTCGGCGTGACTGTCCCCCTTCTCTGTTGTTGAGCATGTAGTCTGGGTTCCTGCGGCCTCACCTGCGTGAGAACCTGGGTACCACTGACCCTCCTTCCCAGACACGGAGGCAGGGTTCCAGATCCCTCACTACGCGTCTGTCCTAATTTTGTGAGTCCTCAGGACAGTGTTCTTCCTCCCCAGGAAGGCATTTCCAGGGCTGGCTTTAGCCAGTATGGACTCCCTGTCTTGTGGGAATGAGAACTCCTTTCTGGGTTGCCAGCCGTGCTGGACGGGCAGCATAGGGTGCAGCGGGGTTTCAGCCCGGCCTGCTGCCCTGCTGGGTGCACTCAGCCTTCACAGAGACTTGCTTTTCCTGGATCTCGGCTAGACAGGCCCCGGTACGTGTGAAGCAGGCAGCTATAGGCAGCGTGTCAATGCAGGCTTGCTGCAACGTCGTCGTCTCTGAAATCTGGGAGCCCGTCCTGAGCGCCGTCCACTCCTGGTCCGCGAAGCCCATCATAACTCAAAGTCCATGTCCCTCGTAAGCACCCGTGTTTGACGCCTCCCCCTTCACCTACTTGCGGTCAGACGCTCTGCTCAGAATCATTTTTCTTTGTACCCAGCAGAGGTATGAGTTTCGCAAAAGCCACCTGACTCCAAGTAATACAGGGAAAATGGGACTTCCTTTGCATTCTGCAATGAGAGAGGGTGAGCAGCAGTCCAGGACTTATGATGAAGTTCGGCTTGTTATTATGATCCTGGTTTCTTTTCTTTGTCTGCTCCATGGTCTCAACCATGTGGGAGTTAATCCTTATGTGTCTCCTTGTCACACAGACTCTGCTTCCAGGCTCCCAGTCCGTGTTTCCAGGGGAAGAAAGAGACAGGAAAGGCACCAGCTGTGTCCGTTCCATCGACCAGAACCACGGGGCTGCTTGTAGCTTGGGCAGGGTGCAGGGGGGAGACCAAGGTGAGGGAGGGCTGTGTAAGCTGCCCATATGTGCCACGCAGATGACAGAGAGTTCTCTAGATAACGGAACTTCCAATCTCAGGGATGCTGAAATGTTGACAAGTGGGTAGGCGGCCAAGGGAGTGTCTTTCTGGGTTCCTCGGGAAGAATGCTGCCATCGGTATAGCCTGACTCATGCTCCTCTGCAGATGTACCATGTGCTGTGGCTTATCCTCCTCTTCCATTTCAGCTTTAAAGTTATGCTAGTTTTCTGGGGGGGTGGGGGGG
>RCUC01162020.1:0-43175 GCA_003697995.1 Taxidea taxus jeffersonii
CACTTTGCTTAATGGCCAATAAAATAACACAGTATGTTCAGGTGGCTCATACTTCCGGTTTGACCATCTGGCCTGGTGAATACACCCAACATCTTTCATCTTTTGCTGGCTTTCTTTCTACTGTCTACTGATGAGTAGCTGGCTGTCAGCATAATTAGCTCCTGCCTGAAATCTGCTTAAAGGAAATGTCCTGATACATATCCAGTAATACTCTGGGAGTAAAACAAAAACAAAAACACACCATAACAGAAGAGACTTCAGGCAGTCAAGAGTGTTGGCCTTGTAACTTGAAAAACCACTTCAAGAATATTGGTATTTCTTATTCAAACAAAATGCTCAAAAGAAATAGCCACTCATTTCTTCTACAACATTCTGGATTTAATATTTGGGAAGGAGCACTGACATCTTAAGTAAGAGGACCCTGAATTATCAAAGAGGGAAAATGCTATTAAAAATCTAAGAGAAGCTACAAAAATAGTAAATCTGGCCGGCTTAGACCAATGGAATAAAATTTCCAGAGAACACTGACAATTGAAAAAAAAAATGAGTCACTATATGGAACACTTATAGACAGCCTTGCCTCAGAGGATGGGGTACACATATAGAAACAGAGTCATTTTGCGGTTTCAAGCCAAAAATATTTCTCAGTTTCTCTTTTTTTCCTCTCATAAGAACATTTTGATCATCTCATGGTTTTTTAGAGTTTATGTGAAAACAATTTGAAGAAGTAGATAGCAAATGCATAACAATTTTTATTTGGAACGCCTTCTCTAGACACAGTTTTCCTTAAAACACACACACACACACACACACACACACACACAGAAAACTGAAAGACATATATGAGGCAACTCTTTTCAGGCATAGGACAATAGGCATAAAAGATGCCAATTCCTGAGACAAAGGAAACATAAGATGAGCCCCAAAATCACCCAGCTGTCTTCCTGGGTACAATTTTCTGACCTCAACATAATGAGCAGAGTGCAGCTGTTTTATTGGGGGGGGGGGGCAAAAAACAAAACAAAACAAAACAAAAACCAACACACACACACACACACACACACACCTTAGGATTCAGGACAGCTAGAAGATCTTTATACTCTGAAAGAAGAAAAAAAAAGATCTTTATATTCTGTAGGGTAAAACATCAGAGAGAGGAAAGCTGCATACTGCAGAGTAGTGGTGAAAAATTTGCATGGAGTTTCCTTGTGAGTCCTTGGTTGAGGGCTAGCCTGCACATGTGAAGGGCAAAATTCCGTGGACTGGAAATTCCATGGCTGTTAATGGCATTGGGAAGGAAACAGACTCTAGATATCAAAGGTGTTGGAAAACATTGGAAATCCAGCGCAGTCAGAGTGGATAAACTTCATTAACACTCCAACTCCAGGTAAGACACAAGGAAGACTTTATCATAAAATTAAGGGTCAAACTTTAGAATAAGTTTCCTCCTAAATCTACCCCAACAGAATCCAAAAGAAGAGACTGAAACAAAATTAGCAGTACATTTAAAATTTTGGAATAATATTGGACACCTTATCAAACCTATAATTAGAGTCTCACAAGGATAAGAGCAAGAAAACAGCATAAAAACTTTGAAAATTAGTCACCAAATACTTTCTGTTATTTGATGAAAAACATTGACTTATAGATCCAAGATCCTCAGTGAACTCACAAAAGAAAGAATTGGAAGAAAGCCACAGTTAGACACATTAGACTTAAACAGAAGAAATCAAAAAATAAAGAAATAAAACATCTTAAAAGCAGAGAAAATCTAATATATACAGGGAAACTCTAAGTATGGTAGCAGTCTTCATCAGAAACAAAGAAACTAGGAATATAATGGAATGGCATTTTTTTAAGTGCTGAAAAAGAAAAATCTGATATCTCATATTCTATATTCAGGGAAAATATCCTTCATTAACAAGGGTGAAACACAGACATATGACAAAAATAGCACAAAGAATGTGGAAGTGGGTAAATGTATTATTATTTTGAGGTGTGTGATGGGAATTGGGAAGAAGAAAATGAGGTGTGAAATGTGGAGAGATACAATATCAATTTGTAAATAAACATTGATACTTTAAGGTTGTATATTTTTAACCCTAAAGTGATCAATGAAAATAGTAAGTTACAACCAAAAACCCAATAAAGGTTATTAAAAGCCTCACTACAATAGTTGATTATAAGAAAAAAAAGCAGGAAAAGAACAAAAGAAAAACAAACACACTGGGCAAATAGAAAACAAATAGCAAGATAACAGAATTTATTAGAACCGTATCAATAATTACATTATATGTAAAAGTGAAGATCTGAATTAAAATGCACATACTGGCAGATTAGATCAAAAAGCAGGTCCCAATTATATGCCATATACTAAAAACATATTATAAATATAAAGCCACAGATACATTGAAAGATAAAAAATGGAAAAAGGCATATCTGGCTAAAAGTAAGCATAAGAAAGTATGTGTGGCTATGTTACTATTTGAGTAAGTAGTTAGCAAGATTATAAGTCTTACAAAAGAATGGATAAAGATGGACATTTCATAATGATTAAAGTTACAATGCACCAAGAAGACATAATAATTTGAAAACATTAACGTACCCTAGGTACATAAGGTACATAAATGTACCTAATAACAGAGCCACAAATTTAAAAGTAAAAAAAAAAAAAAAAAAAAAAGAATAACAAATCTGTCAACACAGCTGGAAATTTTAACATACTCTTAGGAGTATTGCTATACTTGATATATCAGGTAGGTTAAAAACAAACAAACAAATATGGGGCACCTGGGTGGCTCAGTGGGTTAAAGTCTCTGCCTTCAGCGCAGGGCATGATCTCAGGGTCCTGAGATTGAGGGCCGAAATGGGGGGGGGGGGTCTCTGCTGAGCAGGGAGCCTGTTTCTCTTCTCTCTCTGCCTGCCTCTCTGCCTACTTGTGATCTGTCTGTCAAATAAATAAACAAAATCTTTAAAACAAAACAAACTGTTAAGAGTATTAAAAAAATCTAAAAAATGCTATCAGCAAACTTGACCCAATTGAGAAATTTGCAGGACATAATATGCAACAATCATAAGAAATATATTCTTTACAAATGCACATGGAATATTAATAAAAACCATATTCTTGGCCATACAATAAGGCTCAGTGGTTTTTAAAAGAAATGTTACAAATATTTTTAAAAGACAGAAATGTTATAAAATATGGTCTCTAGCCACAACATAGTTAAATTAGTAATTTGTAACAATATAATATCTAGAAAAGTTTCTAAATATTTACAAATTAAACAACCTACTTCTAAATAACCAATATGTTCAAAAAGAAATCCTAAAATAAATTAGAAAATATTTTTAGTTGAATAGTAATGAAAATACAACATATTGAAAGGTCAAAATCAACTTAATTCAGGGCACCTATGAAAAACTTGTAGCTAATACCATCTAAAAATGGTGATATAGTGAATGTTTTTTCATTAAGCTTAACAAGGCAAGTATGTTCATTCTTACCACTTCTATTCAACCTTGTATTGGAGGTCTTAACCAGTTCAGTGGGCAAGAAGAAAGCATACAGATTAGAAAAGAAGAAATATAATTGCCTTTATTCACATACAATGTAAATGTCTATGCAGGAAATCCTAAATAGTCTTTAGAAATAGCCATGTGAATGAATGAACAAATTTAATGAAGTCACAGGACATAAGGTCATAATAGAAAAATCTACTAATTTCTACATATTAATAATAAACAATTAAACAAAAAGTTTAAATTATATTTAAAATACCATAAAAATATCCAAATGTGCCAAGAAATCTATGTTCAAAATTGCAGAACATTGTTTAGTGAAATTAAAGAATTTTTAAATAAATGGGGAGATAGATTGTGTTCATAGGTTGGATGATACAATATTGCTATCATAAATTAATCTACAAATTCAACAAAATTATAATAGGAATTTTACCAGGCTTTTAAAAAAATTTACAGGCTGATTCTAAAATTTATATGGCAATGCAAAAAGCCTAAAATTTATATAGCAATGCAAAAGGCCAAAATGGTTTAGAGAAAGAAAAATGAGTTGGAGTACTTACATTATATGATTTTAAGAGTTACTACAAATCTACAGTATTCAAGGCAGTGTGATGTTAGGTAAATATATACATTTAGATCAGTGGAACATAATAGATATTCCAGAAATAGACCTACACATATGGTCATATGGTGATTTAGATCAGTGGAACATAATAGATATTCCAGAAATAGACCTACACATATGGTCATATGGTGATTTCAACAAAGGCATTAACATAATTCTATACAGAAAGAAAATTTTTTATTTCTATGGGAAAAACACAAACCTCAGCCACTCCCTCACACCATGTAAAAAGATCAATTCAGAATGGAACATAGACTTAAAAGGAAAAGCTAAACAATAAAATAAATGAAGTTGAAAAGTATCATAAAAAGGCTCTTTTTTTAAAAAGATTTTTTTAAATTTATTTGAGAGAGAGCATGAGAGTGAGAGAGAGAGAGAGAGAGAGATTGAGAGAATGAGTTGGGGGAGGGATGGAGGGAAAAGAGGCTCCCTGCAGAGCACAGAGACTGACATGGAACTTGATTCCAGGACCCTGGGATCATGACCTGAGGGTAGCTGCCTAACAGACTGAGCCAACCAGGTGTCCAAAAGAGACTTTTTAAAAAAATCTTTTTGTTTAAATTCAATTAGCCAACATCATTAGTTTCAGATGTAGTGTTCAATAAAAACAGACTCTTAACTATAGAGAACAAACAGCGTTGTTGGAGTGGAGGTGGGCGGGGGGATGGGCTAAATGAGTGATGGAGATTAAGGAGGGCACTTCTTGTGATGCGCACTGAGTGATGTATGTAGGTGGCGAATCTCTAAATTCTACACTTGAAACTAATACCACACTATGTTAACTAGCTAGAATGTAAATAAAAACTTGGAAGGAAAAAAAATATCATGATAAGCCAATGTGGCATGTTACACAGCAGTCCATATGATTTTATTTATATAAAGTGAATAATTGGCCCAAAACAGGCAAAACATTCCAAAATAGAATTCAGAATCGGTGTTTCCTCTGGGGGCAGGCATTGTCTGGAAAGGGACACTAAAATTTTTTGAGATGGTGGGGGGTCACGCCTGGGTGGCTCAGTCCTTAAGGTCTGCCTTGGGCTCAGGTCATGATTCCAGGGTCATAGGATAGAGCCCTGCCAGGGTGTGTGTGTGTGTGTGTGTGTGTGTGTGTGCGCGCCTGTTTCTCCCTCTCTTACTCCCTCTGCTTGTGTTCCCTTTCTTGCTGTGTCTCTCTCTGTCAAATAAATAAAATCTTTAAAAAAAACAACAACAAAAAACTTTGAGATGGAAATGGAAAGTGTTTTATATCCTATTTTTGCTAATGGTTGTGTTCCTTTCTATATTTTTCAAAGCTCATTGATTTGTGAATTTCAAATGTGGGCTTTTCGTTGTTTGTAAATTACATCTTAATAAAGCTGATATTAAAAAGCTGATTTAGAATGTTTCCTGTGGAGGAATACAAGTGAACCTTACTTCAACAAATCTCTTTGGCACTTCGAAATTCATTTCACATTGACACCAGAATTCACTGAGACCATCGAGCTTAATTTTGTGTTCAGTGTAGTTTTCCAACACACTGCCAATGATTGTTATACAAGATATAGATAGATAGATGATAGATAGATATAGATGATAGGGAGATGATTGATAGATGGTAGACAGATAATTACAGAGAGATAGATAGAGATTTGTTGTTAGGAAAGAAATGGAACATTGTAAAGAAACCAGCGGCACTGGGTTTGTTTGCCAGAAGTTATTGATCATTGTTTACATGGGCCTCGGGCTGTGAAATAAAAAATAATACTTAAAAATTATTTTTAAAGATTTATTTATCTTAGAAAGTTGGGGGAAGGGGCAGAGGAAGAAAGAGAGAAGCAGACTCCTTGCTGAGCACAGAACCTAATGTGGAGCTGGATCTCAGGACTCTTGAGATCATGATCTGAGTCAAAACCAAGAGTCAGTTGCTTAACTGCCTGTGCCACCCAGGTACCCCCAAAATAATACTTTGTATTAGATCTGTTGCATGGCTCCCCTTTGGTGGAAGGGGAAGAGAGAATCATGTTTGGGAAATTCTAACAAAAATGTAATCGTACCATACAGTTACACTGTGATAATAGTATAGCCATAGCAATATGAGAGATGGCCATTCTCAGCCAGTTTGGTATCACAAGAAACTGTGGTAGCAAATGCATTCTAGTTGGTGAGGTAACATACAACAATGGAAGACAGGTTGGGAGCTGCTTGAGGGAACCATTGCCAATATTATTCGCTTTCTTCATTGACTTTAACTTTGCCACTAACATGCTGCTTACAAATGATTAAAATTACTCTGGACATGGGATGAGGGTGGCTGGAATTGTATTATGGTTGGTGGCTGGGCTGTTTGCGCTTGAATGTCAATTCAATTCCCACCAAGGCTTAGGGAGAAGTGGGTTTAGTGACAGATCCATCATCTTGGGAACAGACAATGGCAAATGACAGTAACAAATAACCGAGGACAAGTTCAGCAGTTTAAAAGGTTTCCATCAGCAGAAAAAATAGGAGGGAAGGGGTGGGCTGCTTTTTACTGAACTGTGTCCAGGTCTCTAAGTAGAGGGCAGTACAGAGTTCCACAATCATAGGGCACTGATGGTGAGTAAGTCTCCAAAACCAAGTATTCCGGTGGCCTTCAGCAAGGGGGAAGATCAAATGTTCATCTTGCACATTGTTTACCTCATCTAAAATTCAAGCCTGAAAAGCAGGCCTGGATTGTTTAGGGAGAATGGTTTGCAGCTGAGATTTTTCGGGCAATCAGAATTACAGTTCATTTGACCATTTGGACTAGAGCTCAGTGTGGACAGAGAAGAATAAAAGCAGAAACTTTCAAAGTCCTGTAATAAATAATTTTCAAAGGCACATGTTTGTCCCTCAGTGAGATATCAATATTTTCAGAACTATTTCTTGGTTAATTTGGGGTGGGGGGAGGCGATAAAGTTTAGGTGTATAGGCATTAGGCATTGGGTGAAGATATGATCTAGGCTTTGCCCTGGAGTTAGTTTCTCTGCATTGTTTCTTGGACTAGATCCCTATGTATAATTTTATATGTTTTGAGAGAAAGAATGTCATGATGAATAAATATGAGAAATGCAACATATGTTTTTCCCTTTTGGGATATCATAAAAGAAGTCAGCATATAAGGCTCTCTTTCAGAAGTCCTGCAGTAAGGAAATCTGTTTCCTTAACACTCGCCACCATTCTTGAAGGCCCCAATACCTGTGATAATTTGTCATCCAACTCTAAGGTGTTTATTTCCTTAATCTTCTCATCTCTAGTGATCATTTTTTCTATCCTGCCACATTTTCTAACGTTCAAACCCTTGAACTCCTTATTCAAGCATGTCATCCTCTGACCACTGCCTCCCAGCCTTCAGCTCACCTGCTTCACGACATCAACTCCAAATATTGTAAATGAGGCTAGGTCATTAGGGCTTTAGTATAAGCTTTGCAACTGTGATGTCGGGCTTCTAAAGCAACATTTAACAGCTGTGGGGGTGCTCACAAGTCCCTTAAACTTTCTGTCCTTCAGTTTATTTGTCTTTAAGTGGTAAATAATAACAATACATCTCAGGGTTGTTATAATGATTCAATAAGTCAATACATATAAAATACTTCAAATAGTGCCCAAAACATGGCATTTGCTCGATAAATGTGAAGGCTGTCTGATCCTTGGGGTTCAGTGTGTCATGCTTCATTACCTCCGTTCTGCATGTCCTTACTTCCCTACTGTAAATTTCACTGACCATCCTTATACCTGGTCCCTTCCACACATGTGAACTGCCTCGTTTGATTATTCTCAATATATGTGTACATATGTTGCAAATCCCCAACCTGGTTAGAACCAACTATCAAGTTTATGCCTTCACCTAAACAATTTCTGGAGGATATTGCCAGAGGAAACCACTGAGATTGCTGATGTTTCTTAATTGCAGTTAATAACTCCACACCTATAATGAATTCTTAACACCACTTGGCAATCTAACTATACCTTTCCCTTCCCAAATTATCTGTTTCATACAGTCTCCTTTCTCCTTCTACCTTCAGTGCTACCATGGGCTATTTCTTAGCTGGGCAGCTCATTTCATGGGTCACTGAGAAAGTAGAATTGATCTAAGAGAAAGGTATCTTCCTTTCTAGTACCAAGTCCACTGGCCTACTTGCCAACTTTTTTTCTCCTCTCAAAATTCAGAGGCCAGATTTTGCACTTGGAGTTGGTAGAGCCCCCTTTGGTCTCCTTAGGTACTTAGAACCATGATTCTTTCCTGTATCATCTCTTTCTCCTTCTCTCTTGGATTCTTGTCATCACAGAGATGATTTAGTGTTTCTTCTTTTTTTTAAGATTTTATTTATTTATTTGACAGACAGAGATCACAAGTAGGCAGAGAAGGAGGCAGAGAGAGAGAGAGAGAGAAGCAGGCTCCCTGCTGAGCAGAGAGCCCGATGTGGGGCTCAATCCCAGGACCCTGGGATCATGACCTGAGCTGAAGGCAGAGGCTTAACCCATTGAGCCACCCAGGCACCCCTAGTGTTTCTTCTTTAAAGAACAATTTAAAAACTTTCCTCAAAGATCCAGATGGGTTCATTGGTGAATTATACCAAATATTAAAGGAAGAAATTATACTTATTCTTTATAATTTCTTTCAGAAGACAGAAGCTGAGGGACTATTTTCTAACCAATTCTAGGAGGTCAGTATTACCCTAATGTCAAAACTGGAAAAAGACATTACAAGAAAGAAAACTATAGACCAATATCTCTCATGATCATAGATGCAAAAGTCCTCAAAAAATATTAACAAATCAAATCTAACAATGTATAAAAAGGATAATATACCATCTCTCATGTGTGCAAGACTGGTTACAATATTTGAAAATCAATTAATATAATTCATCACATCAAAAGGCTTAAAAAGAAGACCCAATGATCATATCAATAGAGTAAGAAAAAGCATCTGACAAAATCTAAAACCCATGCATGACAAAAACTCTCAGCAAATTGGAAGTAGAGGAGAACTTCTTTTACTTGATAAATATCTATAAGAAACCTACAGCTAACATCATATATAATGGTGAGAAACTTGAAGCTTTCCCACTAACATCTGGCATAAGGTATGTTTGTCTCCATTCACCACTTCTTTTTAATATCATACAGGAAGTCCTTGCTAATATGATTAGACAAGAAACAGCATACAGATTTGACAGGAAGAAATAAAAGTGAATTTTTTCTTTTCCTTTTTTGCAGATGACATGATAGTCTATATAGAAAATCTGAAAAAACAGACAAGAAGACTCCTAGGACAAATCCATAATTACAGTAAGGTTGCAGGATATAAGGTTAATATACAAAAGAATATCTATAGAGCAGCAATGAATAGGTAGAATTTGAAATTAAAAACATAATACCATTTACATTAGCATGCAAATCAATGAAATACTCAGGTATAAAGATTGTAAAAAGATGTATAAGGTCTAAATATGAGGAAAGGTACAAAGCTCTAAAATAAACAAAACCAAAGAACTAAATAAATGGAGAGATATTCCATGTTCATGGACAATGAGACTCCATCATGTTAAGATGTCAGTTCTTCCCAACTTTTCTTCCCAATAGACTGTTCAGTAGATTCAATGCAATCCTAATCAAAGTCCCAGCAAGCTATTTTGTGGATATTGGTTGACTGATTCTGAAGTATATATGGAGTGTTAAAATACTAAGAATCGTCCACACAATATTGAAGATAAACAAAATTGGAGGATTAACACTACTGGACTTTAAGACTTACTAACTGTAAAGCTATAGTAATCAAGATAGTATGGTACTAGTGAAAGAACAGATACATCAGTGGAATAAAATAGAGAGCCAATAAATAAGCCCACATTTGGTCAACTGATTTTTGACAAAGGACCAAAGGAATACAATGAAGCAGATTTTTTAAACAAATGGTGCTGGAACAACAGGACACCTACATGGAAATTAATAAACCCGGACACCTTACCTAAAAATTCACTCAATATAGACAATAGACCTAAATGTAAAAGTCAAAACTATAAAACTCATAGAAAATTAAATAGGAGAAAGCTTAGATGACCTTAGGTATAACGATGGCATTTTTGATACAACACCAAAGGCATGATCCATGAGAGAAATAATGAGTATGCTGAATTTCATTAAAACTTCAAACTTGTATTCGGCCAAAGACAATATCATTTAGCAGAATTAGCAGACAAGACATGGACTGGGAGAAGATAGTTATGAAAAGACATACCTGATGTAGGACTTTCATCTGAAGTATATAAATATGTCTTAAAACTCAACAATCAGAAAACAAACAGCTTGATTAAAATACAGGCAAAAGAGCTTCACAGAAACCTCATCAGAGAAGATATACAAATGGCAAGTAAACAAATGAAAAGATGTCTACATTATGTGTCATCAGGGAAATGAAAATTAAAATGACAGTGAGATATCCCTACATAGCTATCAGCAGGACCAAAATCCAAACACTGGCAATACCAAAAGTCGATGAAGCAGTGTGGAATCTCATTCATGGTGGAAATGCAAAATGGTACCGACACTTTGAAAGACAGTTTGTGATTTCTTACAAAACTACCCAAACTTTTATAGAATGATCTAGCAATTGCACTCCATTGTATTTACCAAAGAAGTTGGAAATTCATGTCCACATAAAACCTTGCACATGGATGCTTATAGTAGCTTTAGCTATAATGGACAAAAAGTAAAAACAACCAAGATTTCTTTCTGTAGGTGAAGAGATAAGCTGGTATATCCACACAGCAAAATATTTTTCCGTGCTAAAAAGAAGTGAGCTATCAAACCATGCAAAGACATGGAGGAATCTTTAAAATATATTATTAAGTGAAAAAAAAATCTGAAAATGCTATATTCAGTATCATTCCAACTGTAAGACATTCCAGAAAGGCAAAAGTATAGAGAAAGTAAAATGATCAGTGGTTGCCACAGGTTGGGTGGAGGGTAGAGGGATGAATAAGCAGAATACATATTTTTAGGGCAGTAAAAATATTCTCTATGATGTCATAGTGATGGATACATGTCATTATACACTTGTCCAAACCTATAGAATGTACGGTACCAAAAGTGACCCCTAAGGTAAACTTTGAAATTTGAGTAATTACATTGTATCAATATATGCTCATCAGTTGTAACAAATGTTATAATTCTGGTGGGGGAAAGTGATAATAGAGGAGGCTGTGCATTTGTCAGGGCAAGAAGTACATGGGAAATCTCTTTACTTTCCTCTCAATTTTCTAATGAACCTAAAACTGTTCTTTAAAAAAAGTCTTAAAGAAAAAATCCAAATTTCCCTCGACCTACATTCTTCTCTAGCTACTGTCCTATTTCTCTGTTCTCCCTCACAATACAACTATTTTGTGACATTTATTATGACAAATTTCAAGGATACATAAAAGTAGAACTTTATAATGAGCCCCCATATACTCACCATACAAATGTAAAAATTATTAACTTCGGTCATATTTTCTTCATCACTCTTTTCATTTTTTGTTTCAACACTTTAGAGCAAATATCAAACCTTGTGACATTCCACTTCTATATATTTCAGTGCATTCCTTAAAAACAAGTGCATTTTATTACATAATCATGATAACATCATCACACATAACACGATTCACAAATATTCCCTAACATCATCTGATACCTAGGTTAGATTGACATTTCCTCAATTATACCCAAACTGTCTTTTCTTGTTGGTTTAGTTGAGTAACAACCCAAACAAGGTCTCTTATATTGGAACTGATTTTATCTCTTACATGGTTTAGCCTTAAATGGAATTCAGTCTGGAATATATATATATATTTCCCCCCTATGTCATGGACTTGTTAAAGATTAGGTTAAGCTATCTTGGAAAATGCCCTCTAGAGTGTAATTCCTGAAAGAACTCCATTTCCTCATCTGCCCTTCTCCCATGAACACCCTCAGCTGGGTTTCCTGCTCTTACATCTCATGAAGATAACTCCATGATGTCCATATTAACACAACCAATAGGTGTGTCTCCTTCTTCACTTCATTCTCAGGGTCACTAGGCAGTTAACCACTCTTCACTTCTTGAAACACTCTCTTCTCTTGGTTTCTGAGACCCATACTCTTCTGCAGTTCTTTCCATCTCAAGAATAGCTCTTTCTGTCTTTCTCTCTGCCTTCTTATACTCTGTTTGCACTCTAAATACTGGAGTGCCCCTGGGGTTCATCCCAGGCTCCCTTCTCTTTTCTGTCTTCCTTCTGTACTTAGCTAATCTCATTTTTAGACCCATCACTGTAAATATACAGGGGAAAGATACAGAGAAACTGGGAGACAGTAATATCCTTGGGGTGGTAGAAACCTGGCTTCTATGACCGAGGGGGGTGCATTTCATGAGGGGGAAGTTCAGCAAGGAGGAAGGGAGGTAGGGTCTTGACCTTGGAAGTTTTGAATGTTGAGAGGAGGAGTTGGGCTTTTATTTCATCTGCAGTTGAGATTCATTGAAGGTGACAGTGTTGGCAACTTTGGTTACTCTAAGGGGGTTATGTGGGGGTTCCTAAAGGGGGACAGTTTTAATAGGTTTGTGTCATCTTTAGGAGCACTGTATGTGTACATACTGTATGTGTATATACTGCTGATCCTGTTCACATTCCTTTGCCCTTGTTTTCTTCACCCAAAGCTCTTCCTTGATATTTTCTACAGAATTTGTGGGCATGCTTTTTATAGATAGGTCAGTCTCTGAAGACAGACACAATGATTTTTGAATGTTCTATGTTGGGTCTAACATAATGTGTTTTCTGTAAAACTATTGCATGTCTTAGCACTTATCTTCTGAATTTTCTCCCTTAAACAGAAGTGCTAAGGAGAAGGGGGAATTTTCTCTCTTGTTTATTTTAGAGATTTTTCTTCTAGAAGAGAGAAATGTGTATTTAATGTGTATGCCACATTTCAGTGAACAAAGAAAAATACAAATGAAGGGAATGCAAGTCTCCTGCTCCCCCAGCACACACAAGACACACACACACACACACACACACACACACGCACATACACACATTGGATCTACCACCTGGATCCCCCAAATTGTTTTAGTTCAGTGAAAGTTGCTTATATTGAGAGGAAGAGAGATGCATACATAAATAATACATAAATGCTCTGAAATCATTTGAGAAACACTATATGCCATTTATAATATTTTGTAGTTGGAGGCTCTTCACTTTCACCGGAAACCCTGCCTAGGTCTCAAAGATGAGACTTTCATTAAAGAACCTTTATTAAAGATGCTTGACTGGGAGGCCAATTTCCAGGACAGAGCCTGCAGAGGGGAACTCCTTTGTCCCTAATTGTGTAGATGTGAACTCTAATGTATTTACTTTTGCTTTGGGCTATGAGCATGTTTCTTTAAGAAGAAGTAGGGAGGGAAAGAATGCCCAAAGGCTCCAATAAGTGACTAAACCAGGAAAACTGTAAAATCAGAGTATTAAGTCACAGTGACACTGTTGGGGCCTGGAAGCAGCAGTCTATAAATTCTTACCTGGAACTGAGCTGAGATGGGTTAAAAACAATTATGTGATTTCATCTGGGGAGGGAGTATGTAGTGTTCAAGACTCCTGAAAGAAAAAGTCTCCACAGAACTCAAAATCATCCCAAGCACAGGAATGGGGCCTGGTATGTTTCTCAAAGGTATTCAGTGGACCTTGGCTGGTTCCTTTGTTTGAGAGAATGAAAGTATGTCAAGGGAAAAAGAACGAGATTTCCCAATGATGCCAAGAGCATGAGAAAGGCCTTGGGGTTAAAAGTATAACATTTGAAGATACCTATTTCTGGGTATAACCAGAAATCTACCCAATATTTCTACATGCTTACCAAGTGTTAGTTGATTATTGTTCTTCTCTCCCCTACAAATGTAAGTTCCACAAGGAGGGGGATGTGAGGTATTTTATACACTGCTATATCAAAATTCTGAGCTTTTGGGGCACCTGGGTGGCTCAGTGGGTTAAAGCCTCTGCCTTCGGCTCAGGTCATGATCCCAGGGTCCTGGGATGGAGCCCCGCATCGGGCTCTCTGCTCAGCGGGGAGCCTGCTTCCCTTCCTCTCTCTGCCTGCCTCTCTGCCTACTTGTGATCTCTCTCTGTCAAAATAAATAAATAAAATCTTTAAAAAAAAATTCTGAGCTTTTACACAAAGCCCAGAACATGTTAACACTGAATACATTTATGTTGAATGAATAAATGAATGTACAAATAGGGTTGCTCTTTGTGTTAAATGAGCCCACTTTAAGTGTCTAGTAAGTGCCTGCCACATACTAATGTCCAATAAATGGTGGCCTAACCTTTTGCCCTACTTATCTCTTCTCCTTTTGGAAAGGGACACAGATTCCTGGCTAAATACTTTGGGAGAAGATCTCTGTGTGCACTGCTTAACAGTGGCTGAATTCTCTGATCAAAAATGAAGACAGGGACCCAACATTTTCTTAAAATTTGTTTTTCAAAAAGATTTATTTATTTTAGTGAGAGTGAGGGTAGGGGCAGAGGGAGAGAAGCAGACTCCTGCTGAGACAGGAGCCTCTGGTGGGGCTCCTTTTCACCACCCTGAGATCACAACGTGAGCTGAAACCATGAGTCAGACGCCTAACTGATGGAGCCACCCAGGACCCCAGGGACCCAACATTTTCTAAGCATCACCTAGGGAAACACATTTTCCCATTTCTTTTGAATCTCACATCTTTTTCTTATCCACATACTCTGCTCAGCCTTGCCTTTTACTTCTGCTCTGACGCTGGATCCTGCCAAGAATCACTTGCCTTTTCTCTTGTCTTCCAAGTCCTAACCCTGGAAAGGCCCATCTCCCTCCCCAGTGAGGTCCTCCCTGCCATATCCCTTCTCCCACAGCTTCTCTGTTAGTCTGTTTTGTTGACACATGTTCAGGACAAAGCATACATTGCTGGGGCCTTGCAGGGGAAACCAGCACAAACTATGAGAACTGAGGTCTGACCTACTTGGAATGGAGACCCTTCTATTGACCAACACTTGTTGAATTCCTATACAATGTACTGCTCAGTGCAAGGTGCTGGAATAGAGACAGATAATATGTTAGGAACAACTCTGGGAAGACCAAGTACAGAGCTCAGCTACTCTGGGTTTGGCTTAAAAAGAGAGAGAACTCCAAATCCTAGAGGTTTAGCCTTTAATTAACTGAATCTGTGCATTCTGTTCTCTGCTGCAAAAGCTTTAGTGATGCACCAGTCCAGACAGGTTGTGAAATTTCTTCACATACATGCCAAGGAGCTTCTGCCACCTGGTGTGCTAAGAAGACATTGCAGTGTGATGGGGAATAGGGATTTCTTCACCTTGTGAACGCCATGAATTTTCTAATACAGTAATGGTAGTTAATTTTTCTTTTTAAAGTTGTGTAAAGTTTTCAATAGAAATATTACATAGAAACCCAATACATAAAATAGACAAAAAATGAGCTGCTCCTGATAGTGTATGTTCCAGGAGAGGTTGGAGGTCTCAGAACCCTGCCTTTTGGCCTTCCTTCTTTTTCCTCCAAAACATTGCTGATGCCTTTTTATGCAACCCAGAGCTCATGATCCCTAATGGAGAATCCAAGACAAAAAAAAGAAGAAGAAGAAGGAGAAGGAGAAGGAGAAGGAGAAGGAGAAGAAGAGTCAGGTGTGGTTTCTTTTAAATTTGTTTTTGTTTCTTTGTTTTTTAGATGAGCTTTACAATCCCTTTAGGGAAGAATAACTTATATTGACTGAATTCTTCGTTTATGCCCAGTCTTTTACATGTCTTATTTCATGATGTATTCACAGCCTTACCCTGTGAAGGAGGTTCTGATATTCCCATTTCACAGATGAAGGAACCGAACCAGCATCTCAGGATTTTACCCATGGCTACCCAAGTTTCAATGAGTTGATTTAAGATTCAAACCCTGGACTTCCTGACTTCAACATCAAAACCTGTCTGCCCCCATCACTTCCCACTTCAAAATCGTGTGCCTCCGGCAATGGGCAGTAGCAAAGCTTTTATCAAGAACGTGGAGGACAGAGAATGTCTTTAAGATCACAACCATTCCTAGTGGTCTTCTTTGTTGCCTGAAGGCCCTCTTATTTCCCTTTTGTGCCAAATCTGAGGACCAATTTGTTTGGTAAAGAACAAGTCCGGTGCCATACATGCAGGGTATGAGTGGGACACTGGCAGGGGGAGAAAGACAGAAAGAGAGGTTCTAGAACTGTCTAGGTCACTAGATCTGTGCCAAAAGACATTACACTTCCCACCTCAAAACTCTGGGTCATAAGATTGACTTTGGTGAGAGTCTCATGTCTTTGGGAAAAAAGTGGATCTTTTGCCTTTACCAGAGCCTGAAGGCTTGTATGCATACCACAGATGAGAAGCCTGGAAAATAGCCCTCCTATGGGAGCTGGTCATCTGTGGAAGATGAACAGGGGATGCAAAGCCCGGCTCTGTATGGTTTCTGCTCTCCAGACTCAGATCTGTCAAGTGTGGAATCTGTTCTCTGATAGGCGCCCTGAGGAATGGCACCAATCAGGGGCTCCAGTAATGCAATCACATTTGATCAGCATTTAATGAGGCTATAAGCAGCCTCAGCTTACCTCTGTTGCAGAGAGGCAACTACACATAAACTTCAATTACTCGGACATTTAAAAATCAATTTCAAATAAAACGTCCAGGTGATGGAACTGAAGGGATTAGAAGGATCGGGATGTGTGCGCAGGCCTGGCAGGTCTTGTCAGTGCAATTGAGGCAGACAGCTCCCATAATGTAATAAAGGTGGCCAATCTCGTGCCCCTCGGGGTTAAGGGGAATAGGTCTTATCTCTCCACTTCCCCCAAAGCAGAGAAAGATTCCGACAACAGAAAGAGAACACAACAGTGATGTCTGGACACTCAAGCTGTGTTGGGAATGTTAGCTTTATCTCATTTTATAGTTGTGAAGAGGAAAAGTAGCCTCAGGCTACCACTCAAAGTCCTTATCCCAACCTGGCCTCTATCTGTACTACCAAAATCAGATATATTGCTATTTCTATAGATCTTGACTTTTGTTGTTGTTGTTTTTGTTGTTGTTGTTGTTGCCAGCCACATGTACTTATCAACCCCAACAAGAGGCTGGTAATTTAGCTCAATACATTTTTATTGAACATGTACTAGGTGGCAGGCACTGTGCTGAGCAACATGGGGATCCAAAGGTAAGGAAGTTATAATCTCTGCTTCAGTTTACAGGGTAGAAGAAATGAGGCCAATTCCATATTAGATCAGGGTTTACAGTCCTGTAAAACCAAACCACTTGTATCTCTAAGGCATGGCTGTCTCTCTCACCTCTGAGCCTTAGCCAATGTGGAGAAGAGGCCCCCTTCCTTTGATTCTGTGAGCACAAGATACTTCCTCTAATAACTTCCTTTATGAATTTTGTTTGCTCATGCTAATAGGAGTCAAATGTCTGTTACCCTCACCTGAAGAAACAGGTAATACACAGGATAATACCATTAATAATAATAATAATAAGAAGAAGAATTTAATGAGTAAATATTAAGCAGTAAGTATTATGCTAGATACTTGACTTACACTATCTTTTTTACCACCAAAAAACACCCGGTGAGATGGATCTTGCTATTACCTTAGTTTCTCCATTTTTTGTAGGTTAACATACCTTACAGGGTTGTTGTGTGGATTAAACGAGGTGATGGCTCTCCAGGACTATTGTCCCTGTCTTTAGACTTAGCGCCCTCTCCATTCACGTTGTATTTGAAAGTGTCCCTTGGAGTTGCCAAATTATAACTTCCCACAAGTTAAAAACATGACTCATGCAAGATAGAATGAACATGGGTCAAACATTTTTCAACTTAGTATTAGTGAGGGGATCCTTAAGATGGCAAATCCGGTTCAAAGGAGAATTTAAGGAAGGGAATTTATATAGTCAGTAGGTCAAGGGGAATACTGAAATGAATTTGTTGGTATGTTCTAAACTGGTTAATATCTTACAGAGCAATGAAGCTATAGCCTTCCGGTTATGCTTTCTAACGTCTAGAAATCAACCAGTAGATATGTAACTTTGGAATATCTGGGGTCTAATCAAATAGTAAATAGCAAATTCAAACTTAAGTATATTACCCCAGGCCAGGGAGTCAGCAAACTTTCCAAAGGGCCAGACACTAAATATTTTTGGCTTTCCAGGTCATATGGCTTCTGGTGAAGCTACTCAATTCTGAGATTGAAGCATAAAAGCAACTTTAGATTATACATAAGCAAATGGATGTGGTTGTTCCAATAAAACTTTATTTACAAAAATGTGGTTGTGGGTGATAGTTTACCCATTCCTATCTTAGATTAAATAATACTTGGCTGAGCCAGTTAATGCATAAGGGTAACATTGACAGGCAGGGTATGAAATTATCTTATTGCTGTATCTCTATCTTTAAATCCATTTTTTTTATAGCACTAAAATGTGAATGGGGCCTCCTGGTTTTGCTGATGCAGTGTTCCTGCCATCCTCCCATTCCCCTCACCCTTGCCACGTATATGGTTACAGTGGAAACTTCATGTTTGTTCTCAGAGACACCATTCTCTCCCTGCCTGCCTTCATTATTATTGACTAGATCACAGCTAACACTTGACCCAAACTCCAATCTGAAATGGCTCAAATTTGCTGGTTGCTTTCTTCAGTGGAAGAGACATAAACTCGGGCTGATGAAGGATGTCGTTTTCTACCATTTGACCTGGAAAGCAGTGGAACTGAGGTCAGAAGGAATCCACCCACTGCCTTTCTGTGCCTCAGTTTCATTAACCACACCGTGGGATGGAGTGCCCTGGGATGCAGGACCTGGGTGTGTAAAGGACCCAGCTTGGTACACAGCATGTGCATTGTAAAAATTACTTCTCTTATTTTGAAGATTCCTCTCTCTTTCACAAGTGACTCCAGTGCCAAATGGCTTTCCCCCAACACAGGAATTATGCTGATACCACAACTCTGACTCCTCTTTGCTTGAGCTCCATGCCCTTTCTTTTCCACACTGATGTTTTATTTCACTGGTGCCATCTAACCTTTGAATTTTACTCAACTGCTTCTAGTAACCTCATGCTTTATAGTTAAGGAGCCAAGCTGACTTCTCTATTTTCTTCTGTGAGTGAGGAAGAGTTGCGGGCAGACAGGATCTAGTGCTGGCTGGGCTGTAGTGTGGCTGAGTGCTTTATTTTTTATTTTTTGAAGATTTTATTTATTTATTTGACAGAGAGAGACACAGCAAGAGAGGGAACACAAGCAGGGGGAGTGGGAGAGGGAGAAGCTGGCTTCTCGTTGAGCAAGGAGCCTGATGTGAGACTCGATCCCAGGACCCTGGGATCATGACCTGAGACTAAGGCAGCCGCTTAACGACTGAGCCACCCAGGCGCCCCGGCTGAGTACTTTAAATAGATCATCTTTCATGCTCACAACTACCCATTTCTAGGGGACACTGTTATCCGTATTTTACAGACGAGGCTTACAGAACTTTAAATCACCATACCAAGACTAGTCGTCCTGAAAAGAGTTGGAGGGCTGGATTCAACCCAGGCCTAACTGATTCCAAATATAATAAATGCTTTTATCCACCGCAATGCACTTTCATCAAAGTACTTTTCATTTGGCTGCTATTTTGCCTTTTAGCTACCTCTCTTATTCTGGCAAAACTAATCTTCTGTGGCCTGAAATGAAGGGAACAGACAAACACTGTTCAGCACTGAAAGTCAAACAAGAAGCTTTTAACATGATGTCTTCAAATACCTCAGCGACTCGTATTCCACTTTTCATGTTTGAGCGTAAGTCAGCAGCCAGCATCTCCATCATGGATGTCTCACTGCATGGATGTGCTCACTGGTAATCTTACTGCGGTCCAGAGAAATTTCACCACTGAGCATGACAAAATTCGGAGGCCAGACTTCATTAAATACAGGGTGCACAGCCAGATCATCCTAGAAAGTTTATGTCTGTCCAAATGCAGCCATAGCCTTGCAAAGAACACATCTCTATATGGGTTCATGAGAATATGAGCTATAATTGACATAACATTGTATTAGCTAAGTGTACAGCAAAATGATTTTGTAGATGTATATATTGCAAAATGATTACCACTATACGTTTGGTTAACATCCATCATCTCACATAGTTAGAAATGTTTGTGTTGTAATGGAAACGTTTAATATCTACTCTTTTAACAACTTTCAGTTATACACCACAGTATTGTTAACTACCTATGTATTTTTAAAGAATCATGGTAGCTTGAGATCAAGGCCCCTCTTCTCTCCCTCTGCATCACAGATCTCTGTCTTTCCCCAGCTCCACGGTGAGTGGGTTGCCATCATGTGACCTACACTGGATGATCAGATGCTCATAACTAGGACATGGATCTCAAGAATGTATCCCAACTATACAGGAGTAAACAGAGATAAATTATGGTAGCTCTGCTAGAACTTAACATCTTCTCAAAAGTGTCAAGGTTGGTGGCATCAGTCCACAAAGGCTATGTCTGCCACAGGATCTTAATGGCGCCCAACCTCCCTTGTTTGTCCCCCCCCCCCCGCCCCAACCCCCAATTTCTGACCTTAGTTCTCCAGGCTATCAATGTTGTGAGCTATCCAATATCCAATCTAGGGGATTTTTGTTACTTAAATTAGCCTAATTTGGCTTCCACAGTTAGCACCATGGTACCCTGTGGGAGGTACTCCTCAACACCCACCAACAGGCCTGGACTTCTTCACATATTATGGTCTCTGTTCAAAGGAGATTTCCCCAGAACAGGCAGTGAGAGTTCCCACTTAAGTGGAAGAAAAAAACGTAAAGCCTCAGAACTCAATTTATTTAGAACCTTAGCACTAAAGGTTTACATTGGCTATTATCCTAATTTTTACTAATCTACTAATCTGAGATAGATGTGCATGTAAGAGTCAAGACAAGGACTTCCCTCCTGTAATCAAAAGGTGAGTTTCAATAATCTCATATCAAAGCCCAAGTTATTTCTTTCATAGAAATAGAAGATACACAAAATAAATCAGGTCAAATTTCTGCTCTCGTGGTCATTAAATAAGGAAGCAAAAACCAAGTTATGTAGGGCTTGCATTTGTCCCAGTGTGTCCTAGATGATACGTAAAATGCATGAGTAAAAAGTGATGAGAGAAACTGATATCTGCTTGCCCTATTGCATACATCCTTCAGCTCTGCATAGTGAGGTAGATCCCATTACACTCATTTTTCAGTGGAGGAAAGAGGATCACACAGACAAAACAACTTACTCAGCCGCAGAGCTGATAACTGCAGCCAGGATAAAAAGTGACTCCAGAATCTATGGACTGTCCACTCTACCACCTCTGGAGAACCTGAAGCCATTGTAGCTGGTGAATTCAATCACCGATGAGACCATTTTGGCCAAAAAGAAAAGAATCCACTTTTTCCAAATAATGCAGATGCATCATAGGGATGGTTTTAATTAAACTAGACTTCATGTCAAAGGAGTTCTTTTAGTGGGCATACAGACTGCCTATCACATAGTAGGTGGTAAAAGAAATATTGACTTGGATTCAGTAACTTCTGACTGGTTAAGAGGGAAAACAGTAACAGACATAGAAATAAATTAATTTGGGCATTTGTGTGGTATTTTCCATACTTTTCAGTTTGTTTTGCTGCTTGGCAAAAATAAAAGTCCAAATTCTTCCTGGGCTGTTTCATAATTGATAGATGAACTTGGTCTAATTGTTGATCCATAGAGAATGGCTGGAAATACCAATACCCTTGGGTTGAAATTTCCCAACTTTTGTTGTGGAAATATTTAGTCAACTAATGATCTCCTCTATCCTCTGCAGTTAGCTTTGGCAGGAACTGCGCCCTTTGCTTTTAAAGCAACATGAAAATAATCCTCAGAGTAGATAAATACCTGTATGAAGCTTCCAAAAAGCTGGAACAAGGATGGCAAAATGTGGAGAAGGGAATTTAGATTCCTTGCTAAAAGAATAATGAAAAGACAACCTATAAATGCAAGAGTGCGCATCTATGATTTGAATGAATTAAGCAGAAAAGAAAAAGCACATCCAGGGACCCAAAGGACTGGTTGGAAATTTTTAAAACATGGTTTCTACCAAGGAAGGTCTAAGTAGCCTGAATAAATTTTTATTTGAGGCTGGTCTCATTGACCCCATCTATCATCCATCATCTATCCGTCCATAGGATATATTGGAAATCCAATTGAGGAGAACACAAAGACGTGAAGACAGGCTGTTACCTTCAAGGAGCTCAAAGGAAACAACTCAACCTGTTCCTTATGGGTTTGTTTTAGCTAGTATTTACTTAGCATTGGCTATGCAACAAGCGCAAATCTTAAAAACATGACAAATATCCCAATATCTCTCACAATTGTGTGAGAATATTGTTATACCTTTCTCCTTTCGGAAAGCAGATGTATAGCAAAGTTAGACAACACATACACACACGGTGGGCTAGTGGAAGATCTAAGCTTCCAACCCAACTCCTCTGACTCTGAAGTCAATGATGTGCTTTTAAATTATTTACTATAATACCAGTTTATACAAGAGACAAACTCAGATCATGAATAACATCATTGTCCAAGGTCTGGTGAATAGTGAGAATTAATATTTAGAGTATGAAAATTACAGTTGTTATAAGAGTGTGTGTGTGCGTGTGTGTGTGTGTGTTTTGTGTGTTCCCTGGGGGATTGCTTTAAACTCTGGGATAGTGGATTAAGGAGGGAAAACATGGGTCAAGAAAGGCTTTATGGATTCTTGGCTATAAATTTGATCCTTAAAATATAGATCAAAAGAGAGTATCTGGTAAAGAGAAAAAGTCTGGAAAGAAAGTTGTGCCCTAGGAGTTCAGAAAGATAAAGGCCATACAGGCAGTACTAATGAGGAATAGATATCTCATACTCAAATAATTTAACTCTCAGTTGCCAGAATCCAAATCCTCCACTTGAGAGAGATTCCTTTGATACATCAGGGGTTTTTAGTCTTCATACATTACCAAGAACAACATCCTGTTAAACATCAGAACTCATGGGAAGGGTGTTAATCTAAGCAATTAGTTCTCAACTGTAAAATTAGTGTCCTGGCAGGGAAGAGAGGACACAGTAGAACACTCAATTGTGTTACAAATGTATAAACAAAGTTAGGAGGAACCAGCAAGGGTTGGTTAAGTACCCCTGGGTTAATAACAAGGAGGTCTCCAAGTCCCCTCTTCCCTTACCCCTGGGGGAATGGAGGAGGGAACCATCCTGGACACTGGAGAGATCTGTAGCCACAGCGAAGGTTGCCAATATGGAAGAAGGCTCCCTGCCAGGAGTCAAGTGGCCTTTGGAAGAGGGTCCATGACCAGAGAAAGAGATGAGAACAAATGCAATAACTTCCCTTTTCTCCAGGCAGGATTCTGATACTGTCTCCACTGGCTAGAAGATAAAGAAACAGAGGTGAAGCAGGTCAAAAAGATCCTCCCAGGGCACAAAGTAGAATGGGAAGGATGGAGAAGCAATTTGGAAAGGAAAGCCAGCATTAAGGGTTACAGTGGTAAAATGTGACAGAAGTAATTTATTACTAATTACATTTAAAATAATGCAACATGCAAATTATTTCTCTTTGTATATTCAAGCAGATTCAACATTATCCCTGCAGTAGCTTTCTCTTAGTCACCTGCATTTAGATTTTTGCCTATGCTTATGTGAGAAAAGGGTGGAATTATTACTGTCTGGGGACTGGGAATTATACATGCCCCTTTACATTCTCAGCAGCTGTGTCTGACCTGTGAGTGGCATCCATCATGTGTGTTGTGTGGAAAAATGTGGAGTATCATTGCTTCAAGTCAGCCCTATAATGGGAAATGGTACTTAATCAGACCCTCTCCCAGGCATTAGTGATGGAGGAGGGGAGGGAGAGCCATGAAGTTGGGGAGTGTGAGAAGAAGGGATAAAGATAAAAATGCAACAAGGTTAATACTTGCATCAAGCTGACCCTTGGTTAATAAGACTCCTGCCTCTTGACCTAGGAACGTAAAGCCAGTTGTAATGGGAGGATGGTAGGAAAAGAGCATTATGCCTTATGACTTTTTTTCTGTTTTTGAGTAGAGGATAGTCTCTCTCTCTCTCTCTCTCACACACACACACACACACACACACACACACGCATGCACGCACGTGAAGATTTTTAAAGTAGGACAGCAATGCATCCAATTTGAAATTATCATTAGTGGAAGATAGGCAAAGAGTTGTTTGAAGAATGATTCTCTCCCTTATCTCAGAGTCAGCCTGTTACGCAGAGGGCATGCTGAGTGGAGGTGGCAGAAATCTCCCTCTGGGCTCTGAGAACATATGTTCTCCAGGGAATCTGAGAGACGGAGTCCCAAAAGTACTGTGTTTATGCTCATAATTATCTCTTTCCCTATTAAGAAATTGGCTCTCATAGACTACTACCGGCTGAATATTGAGCATCTTCTTGAGGCAATTCTGAGACAGGCTCTCCCTTTCTCTGCACACACATGTACCCACAGCTATACATGGTAGTAGGCATAATGAAGTTTGAAAACCAATTTGCAGCACACGGTGGTAAATTAAATAACACAGACATATCCTTGGCAAGACTTGAAAAAAAAATGCTAGATTTTCCATAGAAACAAACAACTCCATAATAACAGAACTGAAAAAGAAAACAAAAACAAACGGAAACTTCCAAATCTGTCTCAGTTACATGGTAAGTCCACTAAAGTTTTTGTAAGAAGCTCTTACCAAAATCCTGAAAATCCACTCTGAATTCCAATGATCTACTTTCCATTCCAAGTTGTTACTTACTGGTGCAGCATTTCCATTATCTTTGTTGAGCAATGGCTTATAGATGAATAAGAAATTTAGAATCCAGTATTTGAATTCAGCAGGCTGTTTCCAGTAAGTAATTTGAAACCCCAGGAAATGCCAAAAACATAATTACTAATCCAAATAGCCCTTTGTATCTGCATAAATAAAAATGGAGATCAAACTGTGGTTAATAGAGATCATTTCCTATCATGCTCATATTTTTAATGTTATGACATGGACTGTAACGATGGCTTTTTACCATTATATTGTCACTGTCACTTGAAACACACAAGAGGAGAGATGATTGACTTGAAATGTACTAGCAAGGTAGATAGTCTTTCTCTGCAAATGCATGCCTAAGACTTGGGGAACCCACTGGAGACCGCTGGAAGAGTATCTCCCTGACTGTTCCTAGGGTTTTCATTCAGATGCCAGTGCTTTCAGTAGGCTCCCTTGATAGGAAAGAAACTAGAGTGTTCATCAAGACTCCAAGGAGTGGGGAGGGACGTGGATTCTTGCTATATCTCTTAGTGAACTAATGATGTGATGACAACCAATTCTGATCCACTCACTCTGATTTCCTCAGGGTAGGGGTGATTTTGTTCCCTCCAGATAACTTGTAAAGTTCTTGAAAGACCCAGGAAGACTGAACTGTGCTTCAAAATCTCAGTTCAAAAAAACTGAAAGGGCTGTGGTTCAAAGGAGTCTGATTCTGCAAAGACAGTGTGTGTGAACCAAATCTGTCTCCACACCTTTCCCAACAATGCCAACTGTCTCTAAGAACCCAAACAGAAAACTTGAGTCTGCTTTGCCTTTTTATCCTCTTTTAAAAGAACTCAGTTATCAAATCCTTATCACTACATTCAGCAGCTTACAGTAGATCTAAACCAGTGAACCATGGGATGCTGGGGAAGCATTGAGAGTTGTCCATAACACTCATTTCATTTCCCTTCATTTTTGCTGAAGAATCATCGCCTACTCTAGAGGCTGAAAGTGCCACACCTTCTAAGGCATGGACATGAGACACAGTCCTTGTAGCTAAGCAATAGGCATGAGACCAAGCCTCGACCAATATATTAAGTCTGCTAGAAGGCTCCTGGAAAAAGGTTTTGTCCTCCTAACACAAAGAGACATACTACACATACTTAAGGATGGTTAAGATTAGAAGGATTGACAATACTAAGTATTGGAGAGGATGAGGAGTAACTGTACCTTTTCCACTTAGCTTTGGAAAACAGTTTTTCAGTTCCATAGGAAATACAAATATATGTTCATCAGGAATATTGGCTGATAATTTTCTTTTCTTGTGGTTTCCTTGTCTGGTTTAAATTAGCAGGATGACACTGCTTTTATAAAATGAGTTTAGGAGTATTCTCTCCTCTTCAGTTTTCTGAGAGTTTAAGAAGGATTGGGATTAATTTTTTAAAAAACTTTTGGTAAAATTCATTAGTGGAACTGCATGGTCCTGAGCTCCTCTTTGTTGGGAGGTTTTTGATTACCAATCCAATCTCTTTGTTCATTATTAGTCTGTTCAGATTTTCTATTTCTTCATGATTCAGTGTTGGTAGCTTGTAGTTTTTAGGAATTTATCCATTTCTTCCAGTTGATCCAGTTGTGTGTGTATAATTATTCATAGTAGTCTCTTACGATTCTTTACATTTCTGTGGTATCAGTTGTGATGTCTCTTCCTCCATTCTTGGCTTTATTTATTGTAGTCTTTCCTCTTTTTTTCTTAATCTAGCTAATATTTGTCAGTATTTCTCAGTTTTGTTTATCTTTAAAAATCAGCGCTGGGTTTAGTTGACCTTTTCTATTTTATTTCTGGTCTGTGTTCCATTTATTTCTGCTCTGCTCTTCATTATTTCCTTCCTTTTATTAGTTGTGGTTAGTTTGTTCTTTTTCTAGGTCCTTGAGTTAGGTTGTTCATTTGAGATCTTTTTTTTTCTCAATGCAAGCACTTATTGTTAGAACTGTTTTTGGAGCATCTCATAGGATTCAGTATGTTGTGTTTTCATTTTCATTTGTTTCAGGATATTTTTTGATTTCTCTTTTGGTTTCTTCTTTGACCTATTCGTTGCTTAGGAGTGTGTTGTTTAATTTCCACATATTTGTGAATTTTCTAGCTTTCCTCCTATTGTTGATTTCTAGTTCCATATTATTGTGGTTTAAAAAGATACTTGGTATGATTGCAAACTTAAATTTGCTAAGACTTGTTTTGTGATCTATCCTGGAGAATATTGCCTGTGAACTTAGAGGAAGGTGTATTCTGCTGCTGTTGGATGGAACATTCTGTATATGTCTTAGGTCCTTTTAATCTAAAGTATGGTTCAAGCATCACAATTTCCTTGTTAATTTTCTACATAGATGATCTACCCGTTGTTGAAAGTGGGGTATTAAAGTCTCCTACCATTCTTTTTACCTTTGTGTATTTCTCCCATCAGATCTGTTAATATTTAATATATTTAGATACTCCAATAATGGGTGCATATATATTTATGATTATTATATCTTCTTGATGAGTTGACTCCAAAAAGAAAGTCATTATTATCATATCTTGCTATCATATTTGGCTTAAAGTCTGTTTTCTTAGATATGGGTATAGCTACCACTGCTCTTCTGGCTTCCACTTGCATGGAATACCTTTTTTCCTTAATTCCCTTTGAGCTTTGTGTGTTAGTAAAGTTAAAGCAAGTCTCTTAGAGGCATTATATAATTAGGCCATGATTTTTATGCCTTTTGATTGAAAAATTCAATCCACTTACATTTAAAGTAATTATTTTGGGGTAAGAACTTACTAATTTCATCTCATAAACTGTTTTCTAGTTTTGCAGTTCCCTTATACTTTTCATTCTTTCTTGCTATTTTACTCTGTGAATTGATGACTTTCCATACTTTTATGCTTTGATTCTCCTTTTTTTATATTTTGTGAATCTTTATCTTTTTTAGATTTATTTATTTATTTGAGTGAGAGAGAGAGAGAGAGCAAGCAAGGGGAGAGGGAGAGAAGCCAACTCTGCACTGAACATGGAGTTCTATGGACATAGGGCTCCATCTCACAACCCTGAGATCATGATCTGAGTTGAAATCAAGAGTCAGATGCTCAAATGACTGAGCTACCCAGGCACCCCATGAATCTTTATCTTCTGTAATTCTCTTCTCTTTAGCTTTTGTGAATCCCCAATAATTCATATATTAAAGCCCTAACCTGCAATATAATAGTATTTGGAGGTAGGGCCTTTAAGTAGGTAATTAAAGTTAAATGAGGTCATAAGGGTGGGGCCCTAATCCAATGTAACTGGTGTTCCTTTAAGAAGAGTAAGAGACACCAATGATTCCCATATATAGGGGGGAAAAAGCATGTGAAAATACAGCACGAAGACAGATATTTGCAAGCCAAGGAGGAAAGCCCCTGGAGAAGCAAACCTGCTGACACTTTAGTCTCAGACTTTCAGCTTCCAGAAATGTGAGAAAATAAGTTTGTGTTGTTTAAGCAATCTGGTTTGTGGTATCTTGTTATAGTGGCCCTGGAAGCCCTGAACAAGGCACCAGTATAATATTTTCAATAAGAGTCAATATTCATTGCTGTTCTCAAAGATACTCCCAGCAGGTCACCCATTATGGACACCTAGTTTCTGAAATTATTTACCAGGCAACCAGATCATTTCCATAGTCAGAGATGAAGCTTAAACACATACCTATGGTGGGGTGGCAGTGGGGAAGAGCATTGATTCAAATTCATAGGCAGATATAGGCAATTTTCTTGAGAATAGTGAGAGGAGAGACAATGACACTAGGTGTTTATAAAAGAAGGGATTCTGAAGAGATGTATGGTTGGGGGAGGAGACCGATGACACTGAAGATAAAATTTTATGAGTTTTCAAATCTACCATGTTAGCTGGCTGAAATCATGGTTAAAGATTTTGTTGTTGTTGATCTTTACAGCTGTGGTTTTTAGAAAGGATTTAATACCATAGATGGAAGCAGGTCAGCAAGCTATATTTTGGACATATTTCTTTCTCCAGACTATTGCATAGAAAATCATTAAAATGGTCTAATTTGGGTGCATTTCCTTAACCTTAAAAATTTTTGACTTATCTGGATACAAGAATTCTGTGTCAGGATAATTATGAGTGCATTGTTTTACTGAAGAAGCTAAAAATGAAGTCCAAATAAGCCAGAAGTACTCAGGTAGGCCATTCCAGTTTGGAGATCCTGAGAACTGCTGTGTGATTGCTTTTGGACAAAACAGCCTCAAAAAGTAAATTGGTATTCTGCAGTCGGCATTGCCCTGAAAGGTCCTTCAGTGTCTGAACAGCAGTTTGGGGTCTGCTTGGATGAACTGTTTCACACTTTCTCCCATGGACCCATTCAAGCCCTGTAAATCATGAGTTAACTCCACAAACATGCTTTTCCCTGGAGGACCGGGGGGAGAGAGGTTGAGAGGGACTGTGCCAGGATAAAAGTCCTCACCAGAACCTGACCATGCTGGCACCCTGATCTTGGACTTCAAGCTCCAAAGTTGTCAGAAAATAAATTTCTGTTGCTTAAACTACACAGCCTAGGGATGCCTGGGTGGCTCAGTTGGTTAAGCAGCTGCCTTCGGCTCAGGTCATGATCCCAGCGTCCTGGGATCGAGTCCCACATCGGGCTCCTTGCTCGGCAGGGAGCTTCTCCCTCTGCCTCTGCCTGCCACTCTGTCTGCCTGTGCTCTCTCTCTCAATCTGACAAATAAATAAATAAAATCTTAAAAAAAAAAAAAACTACACAGCCTATAGTATTTTGTTACTTCAGCATGAACAGACTAAGACACACTTGTTCCAAGAGAATGTTCTGTTGGGTCCTAGATTCTTGATAAAAAGGGGAACGCTTCTAAATTCAAGGCCTGTGTACTGACATTGGGCTTGTTGATTTTTAGTTGATGATCGGTAGCTAGTGATAGCTTCTGAGGAAATACCCATCTTAGTTGATCTGCGCACGTACTACTCATATGTACTTGACTTGTAGTAACACACACCCTGGGAGGAGAGAAGATGAATATTCGGGATGACATCACAACATAGACACTGGCCCGTCTGGGGTGACCAACCATTTAATTTGTCTAGGACTGAGTGGGTTCATGGGATATGATACTTTCAGTGATAAAACCAGGAAAGTCTGGGTAGACGTGGACAATTCAAACATCCTAAGTGGCCAAGTTTTACCCATTGGAAGAGTAGTGGGGACAGGCAGCGAGGAAATAGAGCATTTATTGAAGTGTAATGAGAGGCTTGGACTAGAGTCCCAGTCTAGTCTTACCATCATGCACCTTGGGTTAGTTACTTCACTTCTCTATGCCTAAATTCTGTTCTCAATGAAATGAAGGACTAGATTACTTCTAAGGGATGTCCTGGTTCTAATATGCTATCTTTTTAAATTTTGGATTACTCTGTCATTTGAGAGTTGGGGAGGTCCAATTGTATCAATCCACAAAATATCTAAGAAAAGGAACAAAGCTCTTAGCTACATGCAAAGATCTCACTGTGTGTAAGGTATTGCCTTCATGAAGCTTATTAGTAGTAGCAGACATACTACTACTAGTAGTAGTACACATATATACATAGTAGACAGTGAACACGAGCAGATCTGACAAGTTCTGGGAAGGAAATAGGAAAGTGTTGTGATAGACAATGATTGGGCATCTTCTCAGGAGATGTAATATTGTTTTAGCTGAGATTGGAAGAACCAGACATGGGAGGAAAGGAAGGTATAGAGAACAGTAAGCGCATAAGATGCTGTGATGGCAGATATGGAGTTAAAGGACATAGATATGAAGTTAAAGGAACAGAAAGGACTGGAGTACAAATGGAACAGAGTGAGTCAGAAGGTACTGGAAATAAATGAGCCTGGAGACTAGGCAGGGGCGAAGTCATGCCAGGCTTATAGGCTATACAAGGAGTTCAGGTTTTATTCTCAGTGCAGAGAGGCTACCAAAGGGTTTGAAATCACATCAGAGTTACAAGAACTGACTAACCTTATTCATTAAATTATTATCATATAAATATGGGTTGCACAAATAATTACATTCAATAATAATATAACATAACAGTAAACACATAATGTTCCTCTTCCATAGGTCTGGTTTTAATCAGCCAAGAGGACTGCAAAGGTTTGATGCAAGTTCAGGATCTATACCTCTACCTCATCACATGGAACTTGATTAGTATCCACTATTAGTATGACTTTCACAGCAAAGGACAAAATTAATCTGAGGCTCAAATTACCCAAACCTGCTCCTTGGGGAACGGAATGTTACTTGGAACATATCCTTACAATTAAGATCTAATTGTTATTGATGCTCAAATGTTCGTACTAGCTGCATCTTTGAGAAAGTAAAACACATTACTTTCCCCACTTTTCCCAGTGCTGAATAGCATTTGAACAAGCACTCAAGGAGATATTACCCCTGATTTTGGATCTTGACAGGAGTCTGAATTAATGGAGGAAGGATCATGAATTAGATCTGCCTTGATTTAAGGCTTATCTCCCACCTATTACAAAAGTATCTGAAGGTCTGAAACAGCTTCAAAAAATTAAACACTGCATAACTATAGAGCAATGAAGGGAGGGGAAAAGGGGGTACAAATCTCTTCATCCCTCAGAAAGGAATGACTTTACAATAGACAAACTCAGTGACTAAATTCAGGCCTTGAATTTTCTGGAACAAAAAAGGGACAAGAAGGGAAATGGGTTGCATAATGTTTTATCATCTGATGACAAGAAAACATCAAATTCACTCTACAGGGACAAACTTTGTCTTTGAATTCCAGTGACAGAAGAACTTATCCTGTAGGTGTTTGTATAAAGGACACTGAGTATCTAGTAGACAATACATTGAAGAAAAAAAAGCAGTCATGTGATTAAAAATAAATGTTTTCATAAAAATAATTAAAATGTTTTGCAAAAATAAAATGTTTTATTAAAAATAAAAATGTCTTATAAAAATAAATTTAAAATTGATTAAAATAATTTTTTTTTTGAGGGCCAGTTGTCTGTAAAAGTTGAGAGTGGTAAAAACCCACAAAGACATTTTTGTAAGAAGCCTAGGTATTGTGGTCTAGGTACTTTGCTTTATGACAGGGACTTCACTTAGAGAACCTGAAGAAGGAAGACATTTCTTAACATTTCTTTTAGACCCTTTCTTGCAAATTGAAGGCTTTAAGCGAGCCTTTGGTAGGTATTGAGTTGCAGTCAATTTGGGAAAGTACAAATTTCAGGAATGCAGACAATTAAGCCTATCAGCCAAAATGTACTCTGAATGGCTAGTCATGAAAGAGGCTGAGCTGGTCTGCTGAAGTGAGAGGTTAAGATGCGGACTTGCTAAAAAAAAAAAAAAAAAAAAGATGCGGACTTGCTGTCTCATCCAGAACACATCCCACTTCATCACAGGCTTGCTGGACAAAGACTGTATCTTCATCTTGGAAAAGAGCTTTGAATAGTCTCAAGAACTATATAAATTCTTTGTTATGAGTCCAGATTTTGATCCTCTGGCCCATAAAGAAATACAGAGTACAGGCAGTATATAGTGCATTGTATATCCCCCCATCGTATTGGGGGATATCATTTCCTGGGGATGTTGGCTGAACTTGACAACTCCTATCACGGTTACTTAAGTCAAATCTACATACTGCCTCTAGAATTTTGCATTTTCATACCTTCCCCTCCATTGGGTTCTGATTTGTTTTCTGGTTGCTTAAACTCAAAATCTAGGTTATGTCTATTTCTTCATTAAAATTATTTACTATTAAAAATTAAAATTCATTAAATATTAATTAATTCTTCAGAGTATAATCTGATAAAAAGGTGTGTGTGTGTGTCTAACTCTTTCATACCCTTGCCCCATTGCTACTGTGCTAATTCTTGACAAGTAGATAAGCTATTTGATGAAGTAGCGAATGGATCTTAACAGAACTGGAGAAAAGAATTCAATAATCTCTTTTGGTGCTATGTTTCATGAAAGCCTCTGAGAATTTTTCCTCTGGAATCATTAAAAATAGATGTGTTGTGTGTGTAAATTTTTATTCTGCTATGTAATGTGTTGTATCTA
The DNA here is from genome assembly GCA_003697995.1 of Taxidea taxus jeffersonii. Lineage (NCBI taxonomy): Eukaryota > Metazoa > Chordata > Mammalia > Carnivora > Mustelidae > Taxidea > Taxidea taxus. The sequence continues at coordinate 33,060 of RCUC01162020.1, forward strand.
ATTCTTCTACCTGGGCCACTCTGAGGTAAATTATATAACATCAGTGAATTATAGAGAGAATTGGTTATTATAACAGTCAACTACACCACGCTACGTGACTTTTATAAAATAACTCATTCTTGAATAAAATCAAGCTGCTTGGATATGGGCCATTCCATGTGGAATCCATCGGGCCCATTATTAGTTTCTGCTGGTGTTTCAAGATGAACAGGCCATAGTCCCTGCCCTCTAGAAGGCCAGAGCAAGGGAGGCTTAGGAAAATCTCTGTACACAGTAGGTACTTAATGCATATTTGCTGACTATGTAAGTGAATGAATGATAAGAAAGTTTTACATATAGCTATATAATAGGGCTGAATATGAATATGAGTATGATCCACTATATTTAGATGGAAATTGAAGGGTAAGTAGAATTCTAGACTATGGATATAAAGAAAAAAAAGTTCAATGATTATTGTGTTTATCTGAGCAGCCCTGATTCCAGTCTTCCACAGGTGAAAGACTCTGCCACACTGTCCAAAGTGGTGAGCAAATGAGCCAGATTAGCTCCATTATCATTCCACCTTATTTTAGCTACTGGAATTGCGACACCTTGAGGGTAAGAGACAATTTATCCAAATAGGCCAATCAGGTTGTCTCTCCTAAGAATTAGAAAATTGGAGGCATAAGATGGGGGGGGGGGCGGTAATAGGGAATTAGCTGGGGTGGAGTCATGCAGAAGATAGCCTCCTAGAGAGTCCATGGGTTCCCTTTGCTTGGATCTCTCAGGTTCCCTGGCACATAGCCTTCCTGGTTCTTGATTGTCTGGTTTTAGTCTGTGAGCCACTCTTCTCATTAATACTCTGTTGTGTTTCTTTAGTTGGTACTCACTAATTTCTGTTGCTTGCAACTGAAGAATTATTAATTGATGCCACTGGTAGGGAGTGGCATGAAGAAAGAAAAGGCAAGAAAATAGGAAGTAAATTCAGAAAGATTGAGCATCTGATCAGGAGTGGAATATAGGGATGTAATGGGATATAATACTCGAGAGAGAGAGGAAATGACCTTGTTATTGGAGGCTTTGCAATCCAAGATGGGGGCATAATTAATCCTCATTATTCATGATTCCATATTTGAAGTTTTTCTACTCACTAAAATTTATTTGTAACCCCCAAGTCAATACTCATGGCCCTTTCATGGTTATTCATGGACATGTGCAGAGTAGCAAAAGACCTGAGCCACTTGACACCCATAGCCCTTACACAGTAATCAGGTATCATTTTTTACAATATGTTTAATGCCAGATATTTTGCATTGGTGTTGAATGTCCCCCAAGCATAGTGTTGAAGTGTTGTCTAGTTTCTCTAAGTGGAAGAAGGCTGTGGTGTGTCTTACAGAAAAAATACATGACTTATAGTGCTGTTGGTTATGAGTTCAATGTTCATGAACCAACAGGAAAGTTATGTATAGATAGGTTGATAAAAGTGTATGACTAGAAGCTCTCAGGAACCTAGGAACAATGGCTCAGTATTTACTAATTCAGCATTCAGAGTGATCTTATAGAGTAAAATTACAGTGCCTAATGAGAATCAACTATGTTTAGATTCAATGTTATAAGTAATAGTGAATTACTGAGGATTTTGAACAAGAACTGATATATTCAAAACTGTAATCTGAGGGGATTACTTGTGTGGCAAGTGTGCAGGGTTTATTTTAGCTGGGATAGATGGATGGCAGGGAAACCAATAATGGTGCTCTAGGACCTTCTGTCTGCAAAGAAGGTAAGAAGTTGCTTAACGGCTCTGGTAGAGAAAGAAGGTATTGAGATGAGAGGTTGTAAAGGTGGGAGATATAGGAAGTTTGTGACCAGGGAAGAAATCCAAAAGGATGCTGAAATTTTGAGTTTTGGGGACGCCTGGGTGGCTCAGTGGGTTAAGCCACTGCCTTTGGCTCGGGTCATGATCCCAGTGTCCTGGGATCGAGTCCCACATCGGGCTCTCCGCTTGGCAGGGAGCCTGCTTCTCCCCTCCCCTCTCTGTCTGCCTCTCTGCCTACTTGTGTGATCTCTGTCTGTCAAAAAAATAAATAAAATCTTTAAAAAAAAATTTTGAGTTTTGATGAATAGGAGAGTGAATAGTGGCATAGAAAGACAGATCAGGCAAGAATTTGGCCAAGGGTGGAAGATGATGGGTTCAGTTCTAGATGTATAGAATTTGAAGACTTGTTGGTATGTCAATGAATAGGCCATAGCCAATAAATAGTATTGGCATGATCAATAACAATTTTCAGGAGTAGGAAAGGGATGAGATGGAGGAAGAAGAGGGGAGGAGGAGAATGTCTTAGTCACCAGTTAGAAAAAATGGGACTCAGTTGTCCTTTCAAGGCAGTACCCAAAACAGCTGAGTTCCGGATTACTCAAATTCCAATCACTGCTTCCCCCAGTGTGCACATTAAGCATATGACATGGCAGAACTACTAGGCATCTGAGTTTGTAGCTCTCAGCAATCAATTATTGCAATTCATGCAGGATGGAATTGGCATTGTCGACCTTAAGCCCACTCATGTGCCTTGGTGAGTGAGTCAGAAAAGGTTCTAGATCTGGCTCTTGCCAGAAGTTCCCAGAAAGAAACCCTTCTCTACTCTATCCAGAGGCTCAGAACTTGTTTCTTGGGGCTGGAGCTCAGATGCAAGAGTGAACCTGAAGACAAGTTCTTTTCGTTCTTCTCATGCTGCTGTTGCTCCCTCAGAGTGGAGGTTGGATGGTACTTCTTGCTCTAGGCCTGTGTCCGTGTGGCCAAGTTTTCTCTCAGCTCAGAATCCAGGAATGAGAAAGAAGCAAGTCTCTTCTACATCCAGTTCCATGGACTGCCTAATTCCTGACCCCAAATTACTATCTTCATACAATTGATCTCTGTCTCCTTCAGGGGAAAATTCCATATAAAATTCCCCAGGATGGAATTTGGATAGTCTTTATGCTCATGGGCTCATCAATCAGAAAAACCACAGACCAGCCTAGGATCGGTTGATTTATGAGCATCTGGATAATTTGGCATAATCTAGTCACCTGGTTAAATTTCTGTACATCTCCATCATACATCAGTGGTCTGTAGGTTGTTTTGGATGATCTGGTGGGCATATACATAGTTTTATGCCTGAGAACCCTGGAGAATAAGATAATGCCTCTCATTCCTTCCAACCTAACCAGTGGCCATCTATTCTGAATCTTTATCCTGTGGTCCTAGAGGTGAACTTGCAAAGGACAAATGCCAATTTCACTTGGTAGGGTTGGGGGAGGGTGGTCAGTGTCTGTAAGTCTGTAAATTCACCTGGCTGGGATGAAAAAAGGAAACACCTCAGTAGGGGTGAATGACTAGTGGAGAATGCTGGGATAGGTCTCCAAGGTCATATTTAAACTTCTTAGCATCATAGTACCAAAAAAAAAAAAAAAAAAGGCAGTTGCAGAGGAGTCTCTCAAAATGATCATTTTCCTTTCATTACTTGCTTTCCTTCCTCTGAAATGCCCTCAGTGCCTTTCCAAAGTAAAGATAGGAGAGAAAAATAATACCCTTTCCCTTTCTGATATATTAGAGCTGATTTTAGGGTTCTCCAAAGACTCACTGAGGTGAATTTCTCTAGGTAGCATAAAAGGAGCCTTTCAGAAAAAGCACTTACAAATGTTACAATGAAACGAGACACCTTTGCAACTGATTTATCAAAACCCTTGAAGGACCATTTCAAGGCAGGTGGCAAAGGCAATAATGTTGAACAAAGGGAGTATATCCAAAGGCAGAACGGCATTGCATGTTCTTAAAAAAAAAAAAAAAACAGTGGAGAGAGAAATAGGAAACCCATGAAGAACCATTTTGTTCCATTTTTTTTGCTATTGCTTTACTGGTTCTGAGCACGAACCAATACAATTTTTAAAAAACGCATTCAAAGCCAGGTAGAGAAAATAAAGGCACTCATTTCTTTCAGCTTCTCTTAAAGGTAGAGATAGAATTTTCTTCTGAATTTGAAGATAAAGAGAGTTGCTTTTCTGTACCTTTAAGCAGTTACAGTAAAAAATAACCTCCTGCAATAATTATAGTTTTTGACAATAAACCAAAGGCAACATCATCTTGGAATAAATGCATGTATCAATGAAAATACAAACAACACACATTATACTTTATATCAAAACTCTCCTGGTAAAAAGAAAGAGGAGCTCATAGCCTAAGAGAACACTGGTACCTTCCATGAGGTACCTTCCATGAGGACATCCAATCCTAGGGAAGGACTGAGTTGTGATAGCCTGTTCAGTCAACCCAGTGTGTCAGAACTTTGGAAAGAGAAGCAAGTGAGAGTAGAGGGCTCTGGGAGGCTGTTCACTTCGGTGGGTGTGGACAGTTCTCTGGGGAAATTGGGGCCATATGAGAGCATGGGCTCTATCCACCACTCAATTTTAATGGGAGATATTTCAAGGAAGAAATAGTCTTTGAATTCTAGAGTGGTCCAGGTTGGGGTGGGGGCTCCAAAAGCTCATCTAGTTCAACCTTTTGAGAGGCAACACGATAGAGTGGTTAAAACAAAACAAAACAAAACAAAACAAAACAAAACAAAACTGGGTGCTAGGGTTTAAATGTCAGTAAATGGAATGGAATTAATACTGCCCTTACCTTATAGGCATATACTGTAAAGAATAAATGAGGTAATGTAAGTAATGGCTTAGCATAGTATCTGCCTCATGGTCAATTCTCAATAAATTTTGACTTTTTTTTATATCCATCAATTAATACTATATGCTATGTGCTGGGCATGTATGCTGAGCCCTTCACAGCATGTACCTTTTTCATTCTTTCAATAGTCTAAGGAGTTAAGTATTATTTCCACTGTCAGATAAGAAAATCAAATTTCAAAGCATTAAGTAATTTACTCAAGGCCACACCTTCATAAGTGTCATGACTTGAACCCAAGCTTGATGCTACCGTTGGTTCCCCAAATCACTGGACTCAACTGTTACTCTGTGTTATGGAAGTGTCAGGTCTCTCTGAGTCTTTGCGAAATAAAATAAAAGATTTTCCAAAAAAATTAAATTCATCAGAAATTTTTGATGTTAAGCTTTCTGGTTCTAGATTAATTACCATAATGCATGAGGCTTTTTGTAACTTAAGCTTTGGCTCAAAAATGACCTACACACAACTAGAATAATGGGTGGCACAGTGGTAGGGAGGTGCCGTAGACTGAATTACGTCCCCCCAACTTTATATGTTGATGCTCTAACACTGAGTGTGAGTCTATTTGGAGACAGGGCCCTTAGGAGATAAGTAAGGCTAAATGAAGTCCTAAAGGTGGCATCTTAATCCAATAGGGCTAGTGAGTTTATAAGTACGAGAGACACTAGAACTCTGCTACATGAGGACACAGTGACAAGGCAGCCATCTACAAGGTGGGAAACTCTCAATAGAACTTGACCATGCTGGCACCTGACCTCAGACTTCTTGGCTCTAGAACTGTAAGAAAATAAAATTCTGTTGTGTAAGCCACCAGTCTGTGGTATTTCGTGATCACAGCCTTGCTCACTACCATGGAGGGAAGTATGGGAAACGAGGAGGTTAAGGCGGTCTTATTCTCCTTATATGCACAGACCCTTTCAGATCGTTGGAGTTAGGATAGAGAGGTTAGCAAAGAGCTTGAGTTGTCAAGACTGTGTACGTACTGTGTATATATGTGTGATTCATCACAAGTGGCATTTCTGGCTCAACAGAACACCTAAACATTTAGGAAACCAAAGGAACTGAGTACAGCTGCTTCACTCCTTTATGGCCTGCCAAAATCAGAGCTAAGTACCACTTTAGCTTGAACAGAATCTCTTACTGGGGCAGACTGGGAAGACCTATTTCATTAGGAGAGAGGATTCCAATGAAGAGTCTGCCAGACTGGACAGTTCTGAGTAATCTGTAGATAATGGGGAATCTGAGGAAATTTAGAGTTAGGTAGAAAACAATTAGATAAATGCAGATCAGTCTGTGGGACATTCTAGAAACATAGAAGTCTAGACATAGGTCAAGTCTGGAGGAGATATGAAAAATCCCAGGCTTAGCAGGTGAACATGTGGATTGGAAATAGGATGATTTTGAGAGAAGGGGAAACCTGTAGCACAAATTGGATTCAGAAGATGATTCAGAAGAACAATGCACAGGTTTTAGCTACACTTGCTAAGATTTGGGAAAGACCAGTGAATTTATAACACATGTAAGAATCTATGTCTTTCTGTGATTTATAATTTTCAAACAACAAAATTCCTCCTCCATGTTTGCTTGACTGTAATCTACTTGGCAAGGAATAAACAAGTGTTTGAACCACATTTTAAAGAGAGAAAATTCATTTCCATCCATCCATCCATCCACCCATCTAATGCTTATTGAGGCCCAGAACAGTCTGGGACAGGAACTGTGTTAGGTGCTGGTGATATGATAATAATCAAGACAGACGTGGCTTCTCATGGAAATTACAGTATAGTGATCACATTTTAACTTCTTCAAATAACTCATTCTGCGAACATATTTTGTTCTTGGCAATATCCACTGCCTACAAAACCACCTCCTAACGAATTTCCTCACAAGCTCTGCATAGACACTTTTATAACGAATTAACTGATGTAAATAGTAATTTCTTACTTACGTCTCCTCCATAATGTGAAAACTCTAGGGGTGCCTGGCAGGAGTTTCATCTGCGATTACAGAATCACCAGCACCTGGCGTTTCTGTAGCCATTCTCCCTGGGTTTCTGGAGAAGGAAAGGTAAACAGCAGATATTCAATGCTGTCTTAGTCCTTGAGTTTTCTAGACTCATTTCTCCAGACTGTTCTGCTTTCAATGAACATTTACCTTGCACTGAATGAGTTAACTTTTAGAAAGCCACCAGCAGGGTGACGGCCATGCAGTAGGCAGTGATGCCAGTTAGTGTCATTTTCCTGAAAATAGAGCTAGTTATGTCTCAGCTGTGTTAGCACTCCCACCTCTTTGCTGATCCAGAGAAAACCTCTCAGAATTACATAGGAAAAGAAAATTATAGACACCATCTAAGTGTGAACTTTTGCCCACAGATTTGCTTCTATTTGGCAAGGTAAGTTTCTTTTAACCCACATTAAAAGGAACATTTTATATTCTCATATATAAGAGAATATTAGGGTTTCATATTCTCATCCTTAAGACAGGGTAGCTGCTGTTTAGAGCCTAACCAAGAGCAGGTGGAAAGATGCTTTCATCTGATTAGCAAGCCTGAGATTGTCTGTACCTTGAGAAAGGCCAGAAACAGGGCCTTGTATACTCCTAGCTAGTGAACAACCCCCTTGTTAATACTCGATGATTCCTCTATTCAGCAGTAGGAAACCATTTCCCCAGCTTTCATTTCCAGTTCTAGGCAAATGGGCAAGATTTCTGAGCGGAATGCTGGCTATTTACTCCCAGCATTAGAATTACTTCCTCAGGGGCACCTGGGTGGCTCAGTGGGTTAAAGCCTCTGCCTTCAGCTCAGGTCATGATCCCAGGGTCCTGGGATCCAGCCCCACATCAGGCTCTCTGCTCAGCGGGGAGCCTGCTCCCCCCACCCTCTACCTGCTTCTCTGCCTGCTTGTGATTTCTGTCTGTCAAATAAATACAATCTTAAAAAAAAAAAAAAGAATTACTTCCTCAGCCAAAGTGGGTTACCAACCAGCCACCAGTGGGGTTTCCAGTGCTTCACCTGTGTGTTGAGGATCTCTGCCTCCCTTACTCGTGAAACCCCTATATCTTTCATGAGTAATTTCAAACACATACAAAAGAAGAAGGAACAGTAGAGTGGATATGCATAAGTGACACCCAAATTAAACAGTTTCCTAGATTTTGCCACATTAGCTTCAAAGGCCACACTCTCTTTCTTTGGCCAAGAATTTTAAAGCAGATTTTGGGACTCAGGCCATTTCACCCCTTTATGCTTCAGTATGCATTTCTAAATCATACAGACATTTTATTATGTAACTGCAATGCTATTATCAGCCCTAACAAAAGTGACAATAATTCTTTGAATTCTTTTATGATCCATTAGATTCATATTTCCTGATTATATAAAAAATGTCTTTTTATAGCTGACTTGTTTAAAATAGTATTCAGATGAGACCTACATATTATATTTGACTATGTCTCAGAATCTTTTAATCTAGAGCAGGGCCAATTTTATTTATTTTATTTTATTTTATTTTACCTTAGTCTATTGTCTTACTGAAGAAAATGATTTAGGAATATTTCACCTTCCCAGTTTTTCTGCTTGTTTCTTCGTGGTGGCATTTCATTTTTTCCCCCATACTCCATATGTCTTGCAAACAAACATTTAGCTCTAGGAGTGAACCACCAGTTCTATTCAGGTCTGACCTTTTACTGCCACCAATACCTCACAGGTGGTGCCATGGTTTTCACCTTGTCTCAGGTGGCAAAAATTTCTAGTTTTGCCACTAGGATCAGTTTAATGCTTAAAGGGATCCATAAGTTCAGATGTAAGAACCTGATCTCTCCTTCACAAAGTCCTTCATATATTAAAAAATGTTTTTTATTGATTGATAACCTGTACCTAAATTAATCATTTCATTACAAATTGTAAAATGTTGATTTCTTAATTCTGTCATTTCTCCAATCCTTCCAAATGTATTATTGGAATTCTATAAAGAAGTACTTTCTCCACCTAGGACTGGGGTTAGGTTGAAATACTGCTTACCCAGGAAAGGCAGAATAAATATCTAATTAACTCCTGTTACTTGCCAATTTTCAGAGTGAGGAGCTACTTTGAATGTTGACCAATGAGGTTTTTTGGATTCTTTTTGTGAGAGGTCTATATATTTTAACCATGATTATAAGTCTATAGATTTTTATAATTTTATGTCATTCTCAATTGAGGTTCACTTGTTTGATGTTCAAATTGTCCCATATGTGGTCATTGAGAGACCCCTCAAGCTTGCTCCTGTGTCCTTTTGGTAGGACTCCATTCATCTTTGATTGTTTCTTTCCTATCTGGTATGAAGAGATGGCCCAGGCCAATCTTGTATAAGTCCTGCCCCGGACCTGAAATCAGCCATCTCTCCATGGGGTCCTGGTTCCTCTTAGTGTGATACAGGCAGTGGGATCATTACTATAAAAATGTAAACACTACAGTGTTTGAATCTGTGGGGCACCTGGGTGGCTCAGTTTGTGAAGTATCTGGCTTATGGTTTTAGGTTCAGGTCATAATATCAGGGTCGTGGGATCGAGCCCTGTGATGGGCTCCATCCTCAGTGAGAAACTACTTGGGATTCTCTTCCTCTCCCCTCTCTCAAATTAATAAAAAATCTTGAAAAAAATGCCTGTCTCCTTTATATTTGCTTTAACTATGCTATACTCTCAGTGTCCATCTATGAGAGCAAGTCTATTGACTGTAAATTTTTGTTCTAATCTCTGACTTACTGTAGCTTTTTTCCTGATCTTAAATGTACACTGTAAATATTCTTCATGATGATGACTGAGTCTAATTCACTATTGAACCTCCAGGGCTTGGAACAGATCCTGAAACCTGCCACGATGCCCAATGGCTTTTTTATGGCAGTTTTTTTTCATTCTGAGATGACTTGTCTATCTTCCTCCTCCTTGAATCAGAATTACTTTTTAAATTTTTCATTGCAGTTTATATCTCTCCAGCACTGGGCACACTGGCACATATAGCCATGCAGTAAATACTGTTGAATAACTAAACAAATGAACACCTCATATTAGGACGCTCTTAAAAACCCATCAGCAGCTCTCATTGCTGTTGAATACATTCTGCATTCCTTAAAGAAGCGTAGAAGGCCCTGGGTCCTCTAGCCCTATCCGTCAGTCTTTTTTTTTTTTTTTTTAAGATTTTGTTTATTTATTTGACAGACAGAGATCACAGGTAAGCAGAGAGGCAGGCAGAGAGAGAGGAAGGGAAGAAGGCTCCCCTCGGAGCAGAGAGCCTGATGTGGGGCTCAATCCCAGCACCCTGGGATTCTGACCTGAGCCGAAAGCAGAGACCTTAACCCACAGAGCCACCCAGATGCCCCCATCAGTCTTTTCAGTGCCACCTTCTGCCACTTGCTAACTAGCCCCATAGACTTTCTTTTAGTGCTTTCAATGCA